>JAKRZM010000174.1:48956-96012 GCA_036379175.1 Heliconius cydno galanthus | reverse complement strand
AATAGTGAATATAATGAAGACTAGGCTGTTTGACAGTTTAACTTTATTTGAAGTTTTCAAGTTATATTATGAGATGTATCATTTCGGAGTTGCTTTCTCCTCAGTTCTCGATGTCTATAGCCTTGCTTTACGGAGAGTATTTATATGAATTTATAATATTGTTATTAAATGTGGCGGTGACAATATTTTACAAGCATTTATACAATCTAAAATAATAAAAGTGAAAAAAAAAACACTAGCTCTTACTAAAATTAAAAACTATTAATGTATATTATTTTTAAAATAATTAAGAAAAAAAATTAAAACAATCAAATTAATAATTTAATAATGTCAGAGTATAGTCCAAGCTCCTTCAGCAAAATTGCCCAAAATTCCATAATCAAATTATAGTCCAAGAGGCTAGAGGGTGTCTAAAATTTACATATAAATGACGCTAGTAAAATATTGTCATCGTTTCCAAGGTTCGCCTCTTATTGTTCTGTTGAGGTTGTCGTAGCAAATGTGTGTACATACAAGTACGTACGTAGTCTCTAGGCGATGCGTTAATTCCATATATTATAAACATAGGGATAAATTATAGCGGTAATTATTATTGTTCATATCATAATATTATTAACGGCGCTGAAACCATTGTCTTCTTTCTGAACAATTTCTAAAGTTATTAAATTAAAATAAAGAAATTGCTAATCGATGTTTGTTTCATTTTATTATTTATGAATTTTTATTATATATTTAGTTTTGTCTCCACGAATGTGAAGTGCACATTATATAGATTAACTAAAAGATAGAACACGAAAACCACCTACCTAAATATTAAATGTTAAAATAACACAGAAATATAATTACAATACTATAAGTATTACAAGTATGTCAAACTGTCCGTATTTCGATGATCATAAGAGAACTGTTTAAAAAAAATAAAGTTTTATTTATCAATATCAGTAATTTTTATAATTGGTGAAAATTTTCTCTTTAACTGAAATCAAAATTTTAAGGCATACATATTGTTTTTTTCGTATGGTATTTTATCTTGTCTTGATAGAACTATATAATATAAAATATGAAAATAAATATTGTTAGAAATAATAACCTACATACGCATCGAACAGACTACCGGACTCCTGCCTAATTTCATACAATAAATGAATACATATGTAAAATACCTTGTTTGTAATAGATAAAATAGTCTTCCAAATAAACTACATAAAAAAAAATAATTAAAGATCATGGAATAATCTATATATTTGCCAAGAAGTAAGAAATTGAACAAACCAATGAGTTAAAAAAAACATAGCTAAATGACAAGAAACATAACTAATCTACTTCTTCAATAACAGGGCCGCCATTCCCCTGACGAGCCCTCGAACCCACACCATGAAGTTTCTTCATTATCGGCGCACAAATCGTTGTGAGCTCTTTGTACTTATGTTCATATTCGTCTATTTCCGCTAAAGAATTATTTTCGAGCCAGCGAATAGTATCTTCACACAATCTACGCAGTTTAGTACTTTCAGCGTCATTTAGTTTTCCTCCAGCTTCATCGACAGCCTGTTTGACTGCAAAAACATAACTCTCTAGTTTATTTCGTGACGCAACTCTTTCTCTCTGTAGATCATCTTCGCTCCTATACTTCTCTGCGTCTGCCACCATTCGCTCTATATCGGCTTGAGATAAACGACCTTTATCATTTTTAATTACTATGTTCTTCGACTTTCCGCTATTGTTCTCTTTAGCGGAAACATTTAATATTCCATTCGCATCTAAATCAAAGGTAACGTCTATTTGAGGAACACCACGTGGAGCTGGCGGTATACCCGTCAAATCGAATGTCCCCAATAAATTGTTATCTTTAGTCATTGCCCTTTCTCCTTCATACACTTGTATAGTGACTGCAGGCTGATTGTCAGCGTACGTTGTGAATGTTTGGGAATGTTTGCAGGGTATTTTAGCGTTTCGATCTACTATTTTTGTCATAACTCCTCCAGCCGTCTCTATACCTAGTGACAATGGAGTCACATCCACCAGCAAAACGTCTTGGATCTTAGAATGTTTGTCGCCACTTAGTATAGCTGCCTGAACTGCAGCTCCGTATGCAACGGCTTCGTCTGGATTTATAGATAAATTGAGCTTTTTTCCATTGAAGAAAGTTTGCAGAAGGGACTGGATTTTTGGAATCCGTGTCGAGCCCCCAACTAACACGATGTCATTAATTGAATTCTTGTCTAATTTAGCGTCTTTAAGAGCCTTTTCTACTGGATCTAAAGTTGTTCGAAATAAATCAGCATTCAGCTCCTCAAATCTTGCTCTAGAAACTCTTGAATAGAAATCTATGCCTTCGTATAAAGCGTCAATTTCGATGTTAGCTTCCGTACTAGAAGAAAGTGTGCGCTTAGCCCGCTCTGCTGCTGTTCTGAGGCGGCGTAGCGCTTTTGAGTTAGAATGGAGGTCTTTCTTATGTTTTCTTTTAAACTCATCAGCTAAGAAGTTGACTAGGCGGCTGTCAAAGTCTTCTCCGCCAAGATGAGTATCTCCAGCAGTTGATTTGACCTCAAAAAGAGATCCTTCGTCGATGTTCAATATGGAAACATCGAAGGTACCGCCGCCTAAATCAAAAATCAGAACGTTCCTCTCACCTTTTAAATTTTTATCTAAGCCGTAAGCCAATGCTGCTGCAGTAGGTTCGTTTATGATTCGAAGAACATTTAGTCCGGCAATAGTCCCAGCATCTTTTGTTGCTTGTCGTTGCGAGTCGTTGAAGTAGGCAGGAACTGTGATAACCGCCTTACTTACGGATGACCCCAAATACGATTCTGCCGTCTCTTTCATTTTTATTAGAACCATGCTGCTTATTTCTTCAGGTGCAAAACGTTTAGTCTTTCCTTTATGAGTAACTTGTATTTTTGGTTTCCCACTTTCATTTACTACTTTAAAAGGCCAATGTTTTTGGTCTTGCTGTATTTTAGGATCATCGTATTTCCTGCCTATAAGCCGCTTTGCGTCAAATACTGTGTTAATTGGGTTTAAGGCAACCTGGTTTTTCGCCGCGTCTCCAATTAGGCGTTGAGTATCGGTGAAGGCAACATATGACGGTGTGGTTCTATTCCCTTGATCATTCGCTATGATGTCCACATTACCGTGCTGCCACACACCGACACAAGAATATGTTGTACCTAAATCAATGCCGATTGCTGGCATTTTATTGCTTTGAAAATTATTGTGGGAATTTTATATTAATATTTGGCACAAGACAATTTAATAATACTGTTTCATTATAAAACAATCAGGCATATTCTAAATTCAGCCAGTTTTAGAATAATCAATCATCTTGTATAAGTAATTATATAAATGACATATCAGTAATCTTTAAAATAAATAAATATTATAAATATCATTACAAAATTATGCAACATATTAATAATTACAATTTTATAACATTTTTACTCGCTTAAAATTATTATCTTTGGACATTCCCTAACAATTGACATTGACAGTGACTTAGGATTTTGACATTGACATGTTTTCGTTTCGTCGAATTAATGAAAGTGGAAGCTTAAAAACGTGAATTTAATAAGAAAATTATATTACGGCTTATTATAGCAATATCATGAACATATTTTAAATTAGTTCTTTTAAAGTAACAGATATTAATTTACATTTGAGACATCTGAGGCTTTTGGAATTAAAAAAAATATAAACATAACCTGTACAAAACATAGTTTTTATAAAAATATTTGTAATTAAATAAAAATGCGTTATGCACAGTTAGTTGTTGGACCAGCTGGGAGTGGGAAGGTAATTACCTGTGCTAGTATAAATTACCAAATAGCTAGGCTTCTATAAAATTTAAAATATTTGAAATGCTCAGCTCTTGAAACCTGACCAATTTCTTTAGCCATATATCAAAAATATGAAACGAGATTATCTGACATTACACTCAATGTCCAAACAAAGTAATGTAAAAAAGCCTACAGGATGTAGGACAAATAATTCCTGACAAATAACCTATCCAACACGAAAAGATTTTTTCAACTTCTACCGGTTCATCCAGTAGTTCCTGAGATAAGAGTTTTCATTCATACAGACTACATCTTTACATTACTTCTAAAACTATAGATTTTTCTATTTACCTCATAATTTACATAAAAAACTAAATTTACAGTCAACATACTGTTCGACAATAGTAAAGCATGCCACATACACAAAACGGATAGTTGATGTGGTGAACCTGGACCCGGCGGCGGAACACTTCGACTATGAGCCTCTTGTTGATATCAGAGAGCTGATTCACTTAGATGATGCAATGGAAGATGAAGAATTACAGTTTGGACCAAATGGAGGGCTTGTTTTTTGTCTAGAGTTAGTATTATAATTTATTAGAAATTATTAATAGATTATTAGAACTTACAAATACACTATTTAGTTCTGTTCTTATTGACATTATATGTTGGTAGCCCCAAAGTTTCTTTTTTAATAAAAAATATTTTTTTAAATAATTATTCATTACTTATACTCATTCATATTTTCTAAATATTTTCAAATAATAAATGTCTATTATATTTACTATTGAAGCAATTTTTTGTAGATGTTCTGTATTAATGTAACTAAATAAAATAAAAAATTGATAAGTTTATGAATATTCAGTTTAATTTCACTTAATTTCAATTTCATTTTCCTGCAATAATAGCAAATAAATACCATACCAGAAACCAGGTTGAAAGCTATGAAAAAACTATTTTTTTTTATTTTACCTTTACATATATACAATAGGTACAATAGGTTATCTATTGTAGGAGTGCCCTAACACTAGAATCTAAGGTTCCATCTGGCTATCCTGCTATGTACGGGATACATAATGAAAAACAAAAAAATATATATTTTACAGGACCCTCATAGAAAATTCAGATTGGCTTGAAGAACAGCTAGGAGATGTGGATGACGACTACATACTATTCGACTGTCCCGGTCAAATAGAGCTATACACACATTTGCCAGTTATGAGGAAGCTTGTGGATACATTGCAGAAGTGGAACTTCAGAATTTGTGTTGTTTTCATGATAGATTCCCAGTTTATGGTTGACGGGGCCAAGTTTTTGTCAGGTGAATATTGTGAATTTTAATTGTTATATTTATGTTTAGTTGTAGGTTAGTTATGGTAATCTTATTTGACACTTTCAGGTACAATGGCGGCACTAAGTGTGATGGTCAATTTGGAGTTACCTCACGTGAATATACTTACCAAAATGGACCTCCTCAGCAAGTCGGCAAGAAAACAACTCGATAAGTATGTTGTTTATTCTTGCTTCAAGCTGTACAACATGTCTTATGTGCGCTGTATGCCGCACATACGAGTGGACAGGGGGACCGAGGGAATCTAGAGACCTGTTGTTTAGGTTCGGTCGTCCGAGTAGGAATCGACCCCACGACCGTCGCATTTACGCCACGATTTTATGTTTATTTACTTTGTGTAAATTTTCCCACTCTGGTGGACGATGCGGAGTTGTGTTCCGCCACAACACACAATATCAGATGCAGTAGTCATAACATAAGATTCCCTCTGCTATGAAAGTAAAAGCTGCTTTCTACATATATATTTCATTTTCCAGCTACTTAGATCCAGACCCCCACATCCTACTTTCAGATATGAGAAACTCCAAATCGAAATGGCATCAAAAATATGAAAAATTAACAGAATCAATTGGAGAAGTGATTGAGAACTTCAGTTTGGTCAGATTTTACCCTCTCAATATAAAAGAGGAGGAGAGCATTGATAACATACTGATAACAATTGATAACATCATACAGTACGGCGAGGATGCTGATGTCAAGATAAAGGATTTTGATGAACTAGAGGAGGATAATGATGAATGATATTTTTTTAATAAATGTTTCAGTTTTTTTATATATTTCTTTCTTTTTTTTAGATTGTGTTATTTTATATAAATAAATTGAGGAAAATAATAAAAATCGAATATATTCACGAGTATTTTTATTAAACAAGCTGCTCAATACAAAGCTTTGCCAAAAACTAAAAAAAAAATAACTAAAGTTTAAAATGAACACATACTTAATTATAAGTAAAAAAAAAAAAAATATATAGACAAATAAGAATTATTTGTATCATATTATAATAATAACACATATTATATAAAATTATTGGGAAATGAAAATCCAAGGTTCAAATCTTAAATAATATGTTTTTAACACCTTAAAACATACTATTTCCAGTTCCTTGCTCTGTGAGACAGTGCGGTGTTGAGTTCTATCACTCAATAGACAAGGCAAAATGACAGATTTTGAGAAACTACTGTATAATGTTGAGAAATATATTAGAGTTACAGCATTCTGTAAAATATAAATATGTAAGCAACATTGCAATAGTTATTGCTTTTAAGTCTAATTGATATGTTTTTAAGAAACTAAAGTAATTTATAACTACATTTTCTATCTACCACATACAATTTTTCCATTTAGTAATTCTTATCACTTAATAATACTACCACTAAAGTCTTAATTATTTTAAAAAAATTGAATAGATTGTTTAATATCTTTAAAAGTGTTCACAATTTAGTATTAAAATATTACCACTTCTTTTCGCTTCACTGTACTGTATTCTGCTAATAGCTGGATAGACGTAGACGGAACCTAGTGTTAAGACACTCCGCTCTCATTATGACATTTCCGTTCCCAACTTTCTGGACTTGACCTCTTGGATTGTCATTCATATCTCCATATTATACTACAACACTTAACATATTTTAATAAAAATTTTACTGTTAGGATTAATTTATAAAAATATTACCAAGTTTTTTTTCTATACTCAATTTAATGAACAATACATGTATGTAAGCACATATAATTTTGTAATATATAAATTAATAAAAAAAAATGTGCTGCAAATTTGGCATTGAGTTTTGCCACTAATCACAACCATTTCCGTGTATGGGATAGACTGAAGCTAAAGTGAGGAATATATTTTTATTTTGACAATATCAATAACCTTACTTTAGTTATATTAGGTTAGCACAATTTGAAATTGTATGAATTAAGGATTATTAAAACAATTTTTGATAATATTTTAAAGTGCCATCAAAATACTTATTTATAATAAGCATCAACAATTTGTATATAAAAATTTCAAACAGAATTTGTATCCAAGCCTTATTGTAATAATAATACACAAGTATTTATTACTAGAGGGACGCTCACACTACACTTCTGAAGCTTTAGATAATGAAAACATTTCCCAATTTAAATTAGTAGTTCCTGAGATTGGGGCATACAATCAAACACATACATTATAGATTAAAATAACATAATTAATGTTAGCCAATTTAAAAACTTTAAATATTTTTTTTGTTATTTATTAAATGTTGTATAGTCAAAGTGGGTATTCAGTATTATCTTCACTATCATCTTGCACAGAGTCATCACTATCATTACCATCATTACTGTTATAATCATCAGTTTCATCATTATTATTATCTATATCTATATCATTACCGTCATCATTTAAATTTGGTTGAATATTATCATTAATATCATTTAAATCATCAATATCCATATTGATGACATTATTTGAGTCTATATTGATATCTTCATCGTACGCGTCAGTCACTGTGTCAATTGCGAAATTAGTCACGTCCGTGTCATCACTATGCAATTCTTCTGGATCAGAATCACGAATCATATAGTCATTAAAACGCGTATTATTTTTATCATTATCAGGCGAGTCAGTCGCAGCAGTGGTGATGACGTAATCAGTATTAACAATATTACTGTCATTATCAGTGACATTAATATCACTATCAACTATTGCTTGTGATGCACTATCATCTGTAACACTAACATGAACACTAGCTGGTACTGCAAAGTCTTTTACTGTGGTAGCAGATTCAATATCAAAATCAATATTTTCAGGTTGTTGGATGGTAGTGATAACATTTATTTTGTCACTGACACTATTACTTGTGAATGTAGCTGGTATTGTAAAATATTTCATATTAGCTTCACTATCATCCATGTTATCGTTATTTGCTTGTAGATCATGGTCACTAACACTATCATCATCACTGTCACTAGCGGGTGTACCCGCGGGGGCGCAGGCTCAGAGGGCGGGCTCTGGCACCGGCTCCTGCTCCGTGACACTAAACACATACATTTTACATCCAAATTGAAGTAGGGCTCCGTGGGGGACTATGGCGGAGCCCTCCCAGGCGGCACTGGGTGGTGGTGGCGTAGTAGGACATTTGCACTCCGTTTCTGGTTCCATTGGTTTTGTTAGTGCACCGTTTATACTGCAATTATTGAGAAGATTAAAATACTATAAAAAATTGGAATTCATGTTACGCATATTTAGAAAAATTTAGGCATATTTTATCATATTTTATCATATTTTATATGTATTATTGTGAATGTAAAATCGACTGGTTGTGGTTTCAATCCCTAGAGGAAATGAAATATTTATTTAAATTTATTTGCTCTAGTGTCGAGGCAAAGCACGGCATGGAATTCCGACACTCAACACGTTATGCCTCCAAAGTTCAGTGGAAAGTAGTGAATGGAGTGTGCTAATACTAGGTTCTCTGTGCCTACCTTGCTGTGTGCTGTGTGTGTTGTCAACTCTCTAAATTTATACAAAATTTAAAACAACTAAATCTCACCGCGGCGGTTTTCTACACCGTCCTCGGACAATATCCCTAACCGCCTCTGCCCTCGCCTCCGCATCGGGGGTCGCTGCGGCGTCTGGGGTCGCTGAGGGGTCGGCGGTCAGCCCTGAGGTACCCGTAGGGTCAGATGACAATGTGGGGGTTGGTGTGCCGGAGAGGTCGCACGCGTAGAGCACCCCGTTGACCCGGGTACCCCACTCTGAGTAGTTTATTAGTTCGAAGTGACGTGTTACCTGTCAGGTAAATTAAAGTATTAGTTAGTTTTGCATGTTAGGGAAACGTTTGAAATGTATATATATATAAACCACACATCGGTTGACTGAACCGGAATGGAGGACACGTGCGCTCGCACATGCGCACACACACACACTCACAGAGAGACACACGCGCATACTGACCTCGTCCACGAATATGAGCGCGTGTCGCGGCGAGGTGTGCCGGCAGCGTGCGTCTAGCACGAGGTCGCAGGCGCCGTCGCTGCCCACCGCCAGCGCCGCGCGCCGCATGGCCACCGCCGCACCCAGGACTCGTCCCGGGACGCCGCTATAAACACACACACATTGTTGTTGAACACTAGCATAAAAAGGAGACCACCGTAATCCGTCCCGTTCCGCCGTATTCTCGAGACATTGCGTATTCAGGAAAGGAACTCAACAACGGGTTTTGCTTCATTACCAGGGCGAGGGTATGAAAATATTAAATACTTTATTTCGCCAAATGAGGAATACAACTATCATCACCATCGCGTTCACACGCACAATTGTGCCCCTGCACCACGTTGACCTCATAAATAATTAATAATAGTTGCGCGATTTTTGAGTGTATATCATTATTAAATCTCGCTAACAGTTTGAATGGTACATAACCTTATTTACGCAAAGTCGAACAAGCTGGAGCTGTGAGGGCTCCTAGGGATGTGACAAATTAACAGTAAAACACTCACCTAGCATGTTTAACCTCACACAATGCAGCCCTAACTAGCGAATCAGCCAGTTCCCGTTGCGGGGGCCTCGGCTCCGGAGTTGCAACGGGGGACCTGGGCGCGGGGCCCCACACCAACGCGGCTATGCGTTCCCGATCAGCTCTCGCTAACAGTTCAGACGGTAGAGGGCCTTGTTTAACACCGAGGCGAGCCAGGCGGGCCCTCGGAGTCCCCCGCAGGGCGGCGGCGGCGCGGGCCCCCCACGAGCCCAGTGACGCTCGCCTCCATCGACCGGATATCGCTTCGCCTGCTGCCACCTGTAATAAGTAATGCATGATTGGTTTTTTTAATTCAAAATTTTAATGAAGGTTTATTATACTTATTGTTTGTTTACATAAATAAAAAATGGCAAGTGCAAGTCGGTCTGACTTTAGGAGAGTTCTATATTTTTTTTAGATGTTTTATTCTCTAATTTTAATAGTTAGATGTAGAAGGTCATTCTTAGGGACCTATCTGTTGACAACCTACAAAATTTCTAGTAGTATATAAGTATCTATTTAGTTTAATAGAACATATCGAACCTGCTGCAACCTCTGCCAGGCCAGTAGCTTCACAAGCCTCTCGTCCAGCCTGTCCAGCTGTTCCTCTACGGTGGATAGCAGTTCCTCCACACCATCCTCCACACTCAGCTCCAGGTGATCAGTCTTGGTGGGCCTCTTGGTGGGACTCTTGTCTGAACGCGACTGTGACACTTTACGTTTCTTGACAGTGGTCAGGTGTTCAAAGTCAGAGTCAGAGAGGGAGCTGGAGTCACTCTGGAATGTTATGTTTCAAAAAAAATTATTAAAAAATTTTAGAATATGGCAGGGTAGACTAGTGTTAAGATTTCTTCTTTCAAATGTCCTAGCAAATGATTTTTTAAAACCCTTACCTAGAAGGCTGAAAAGGAATGTGATGTGCTATAAAAAGGCAGACGCATCGCTGGTCTCGTCGCCTAAACGCCATTTACACTCAGGCCATCTGCTTATAGTCTTGCGACTGATTGCAGAATTAAAAAAAAAAATTTACTCTTTATCCTGCATATAGCAGAGGATTCCCTACTTTCCGCCCATTTTTCGAGACATTGAATATTGGCTGGGGAAACTGAACACCGCGCTATGTATTGGTAACAGAGCGGGAAAATCATTAATTTTCCCAAGTCGGAATCGAACCCATAACCCTTGTTTACAGTTTTTGTTTGCTTACCTTAGTCAGTCTTAACTAATACCTTAGTTAGTCTTAACTAATACACAACACATGGTTAAATCAAAACAATACCTGAGTTTGCCCTGTTTCACTATTCTGTGACCTTGACCTAGATCTTGATTTAGAATGGTGGGTGAGTGTTCGATGCTTGCATCGAGCACGTAGGGCGCAGGGTAGGCCTCGGGACTCATTGCAGTTTGGGTTTAGACATATCTGGTGCTTTTCTTCCTCGTCTGAGCACTCCGAGCTTGATGAGTATGCATTGCCAGCTTTAAAGCGTTTCATTACTGTAGGAATTAACAATATATTAATTATTTAATTTTGTCTCAATTATAATTTTTTTGAGTATATATTGATAATTATGATGTAATGTATTTAAAAATAAATAAAAATACTGCAATATATTTAAAGAATACATTAATATTTTATTTTCGTGGCTGTCTAGGCACATGGGGCACAAATGTGTGACTATTATAAGAAATGAAGGCTATTATTATTATTATTCTCTTAGGATACAGGTCCGTGGGATCGCCACTGCCCAACAGCTCGCCACAAGCTGCCATGCGGGTTTATTATCATCATGATATATTTTTATTATACAAAGAACAAATTTTACATTTTTAAATATAAATTATTATAAAAAAATACATTTAAAAATATAAAAAACACTCTTCCGACAACGGTTCGTGACAACGGTTCAAGCCATCGGTGGCTAAGGCTACAAAGAGAGAAACCTCCTCACAATACGCGCCGTCTCAAATAAAACTGCCTTCTACATCCGGTTCCAGCTAAGCGATATTATAAGCATCCATATAAGTGATCTAAATATTTAGATAGTTTTTCTTTTTCGGCCTTCACGAGATTGTCATCATGTGGGTAATATCAACAATCACTGCGCGGCGCGTCACTCGGTCTACTAGTACTATATCAGATCTATTGGCAACAATATACCAAGGCCCAGCTATTTTCAAGAACAGACATGGGATTTTTCCTGTAGTAAGGAACCTCCAATTCCACAAGGCCATATTGAAAAGCAAGTTGCTGGTGTGAGCTTTTCTACTTGATTGTGTCTAAGCAAATATTCACTCACTCATTAGCAAGATGAGAACAACCAGAGACAATATATCTGACCTGGGGGTCTCCCCAGGTCGAAGACACCCCCGACAGATGTCAATAGTGCCATCTTTTATAAGTTTTTGTTTATGTTGTATATTGATTTTACTATATATATACCGTTGGCGCAGCGCACGTGGTCGCGGCGCGCGGGCAGCAGCGGCGGCGGGCGGCGGTAATGCAGGCGCACCATGCGCGGCACCACCACGCGCCCGCGCACGCCGTAAGGGACCTTCACGCTGCGGACCAATAAAAAAAGTCTAATTCCACAGGTGATTCACGAATATAAATAAAATGTATTAACACTAAACTTTCTCTATCTTCTCGGTTTTATGCGGGAGATTTGCGAAACTACATAAAAACACTGAAAATACTGGTTATGTGCAAGTTGGACTCTGTATTGTTGGTCAACAAGAAGTACAACTTACAAAAGTAGACACACTTAAGTTTGCGGGTATATTAACTCATGTTGGCTTAAATTTAACTTCAAATATAAATTTGTTATTACTTTTCTTTATGAAATATCTGCAAATTTTCACATTTTACATTTTTTGTTTTCGCTTCATTCGAAAAAATTTTATAACTGTAAGTCCACGGAAAGTATCCTATAGACTTCGATTACGCGACGAATTGCATACAGAGTGCATTATGCTGCTTATGTTTGTTGACTAAGAAGATTAATTGATTCCCTGCTTCACGAAACCATAGACTCGAATATTGGGTATATAAATGAAGTTAGTAACTTCAGTTTCTTCTTGATTTGGTACCAATTTCGGCCATGCGATCTTGATAGTGATCCTATACGCTTATAGAAACCCTTTCTGTTTTTATCTTTTAAGGTACAGACACACACACACAGAGGGACAGATACCCCGCTTTTTTTTTCTTGCACAGTATAGAACTATAAAAGCCATAACTATATAACATAAAGCTACGGAACAATAGTGGCAGTGCATACCGGAAGGCGGGTCGCGGATTGCGCGCCCGGCGTATGAAGTCCACCTTGAGCGCGTGCTGGTCGATGGGGCCGCTGAACTTCTCCCACAGCGCCACGCGCTCCGTCGCGCTCACCGAATTCACCAACTTCCAATCCTATTAAATTATAACTTAAATAAAATAAAATATTTGTGGCTCAGGTACACAAGCGTTAATGTGAAAAGTTATAAGTTCGATTCCCGCTCAAGGAAATGAATTATTTCATATGTTCATTTCCACTTGATGATGTTATTAATAATTCATCACATTCATACTTACAATATACTGTTCAACATGGTTGGGGCACATCCAACGGCCGGTGGGTAAAGCAGTCAATGGTGGGTCCAGGCAGTCCTATAATATACATTGTACACAATATGTTTATTTATTTCTTTTGTACTTTAATATATATGTATTATATTGTTTACGATATTTTTTTACTACATATGTAAATAATATTTAATTATATTTTGTTTTCAGATTGAGGCCAGTCGAGACGCGTGCGACTGCAAACCGACCCTTGTAGGTTCGATTCTCACTCAAGGAAAGGAAATATTTATTAGTTTCTTTTTCTCTCTCTGGTAATGAGACAAAGCGCGGCGTTCCGCCAATAAAAACACAATACCTCCAGAATTAATGGGAACAGAGCATTATAACGCTAGGTTTCTTCTACCTAAAAGATAAATAAAGTTTGAATGTAGAGGGACTAAGGACTTGTGAATCTGAATAAAAACTGACTGTTCAAGACGCATCAATTCAAGTCTCACTATATATTATTCATTTAATTATTGTCAATATATAAACATTACTTTCATTTACATTCAAAAATATAATATTACACCAATAATTTAGTAAAAACAAAAATTTCAAAATAACAAAACAATACCTGATGAAAGAGCAATGGACAATAGTCACACTGCAGCAACGGTGCTAGTTTACAAGTAGCTTGACACACAAAACAAGACTTGGCCGGTAGCGGAACACAACCCCATGCATCCACAGTTACTAGACCAGAGCCATTCTTGCCACTTTCTGGAAATATTTATATGTAGTCTTAATTTTTTATATTTAAATCAATTACATATTTTGTTGTGATTTTAATGTGAACTAAAACACTAAAACGGGTGTACATAACTCATGCATATTTAAAAATAATAATTTCCACCACACCACCTCGCCTGAGTAAAAACATGCATCTTAATAATAAAAAAAATCCTTTAAATGTAACCTTTCTCAGTCCCAGGAAATATACAAGGTATCCTCATTTCTCTTGGCAATTCAAATTGCTTTGGATTCATTATTTTTGCTGCTTTTACCAATGTCTCCATTGGTGATAGCTCCTTTTCAGGCTCAACATCCTTCTTGGGTTCTTCTTCTTCTTTTGTATCTTCTTTACCTTTCTTTTTGGCAACTGAGTTAGCTCGGCTGTTGCGAAGTGATCTACGCATAAAAAAATATGTTTATTACCATAAAATAATATTTTTAATAATAAAAATATTTTTATTATCTTAAAAGCTTCATTCTTTTAGCATTTTTATTTGAAATGAGAGGAGATCAGTAATGAAAGAAATACATAAATTTTTACTGTAAAACCTAGTTATTTTGGAATATAAGTTTTATTATTCATAGTCTAATCATCAAATAAATAAACTATGCCTCATTTATTATACAGTCCCATTTTATTTGGAAAAACATAAGCAGTCTGTTAAGTGTGGACACAAGATACTTAAATAAGCTTTGTAAATAACTGATAGACATTGATCATATATTGTATTACCTATTTGTTAACAAATCCATACCTATATTATAAATTCGAAAGTAACTCTGTCTGTCTGTCTGTCTGTCTGTCTTTCTGTCTGTCTGTCTGTCTTTTACGCAATCAGGGCCAAACCGCTAATTTAATTGTGATAAAATACTCATATAGAGATATTTGAGGGTCCCGGGATGAACATAGGATANTTCAAACAAACAAACAAACAAACAAACAAACTCTTCCGCTTTATTATATTAGTATAGATTACTATTATTTTTTATGTAATTATTTGCTGCTTATAATTAATTTATCTCAGTTCGGTTATCTTTACCGATGTTATACACTTAAAATATCGTAATTTTAATAATTTCGGATTTTATTTAATATTGTTCGCAAAAATTAATAATTAATTAATACAAAAAAATGCGCGTGCACGGCAAACTTTACTTTATTTTTTCTAATATTAATTTCCTTTAGTTACTTTTACTTATTTTGTTTGTTCATTTCGGTTACTCAGATATTTTTTAACTTATTTTAATTATTTAGGCTTATATTTTCGCGGGCGTAGCCGCGTCCGGGCCCACTAGTAATTAATAAAATATCTGTGAATTAGAAATAAAGCCATGAGCTTGAAACAATGCACTACTCTGTTAGCTATGAATATGCATATGGATTAGTCCCTTTTGTTTCAAGGTCAAATAATAAAAAAAAAATCAGCTTCACACTGTATCCCGCACACAGCAGGGTAGGCAGAGGGAACCTAGTGTTAAGACACTCCTTTGCCCACTTTCTGCCGAATTCTGGAAGCATTGTGTGTTGAGTGGCAGAACTCAATGCCACACTTTGCCGTTGAGGCAATCAGAGCGAAGAAATGGAAATATAAACGTAAATAAATATTTGATTTCCTCGAGTGAGTTACAGTCACACCCTTTGTGCTGCTGCGCCACAACAGCCCCGTCATGTTGTGATGTCAAATATTAATAAAGCACATGAAGCAGTGTTGGCATAAAGAACTTAGTATCACTCCATTCTTTACTTTTCCATTCTGTATATATATATATATATGTCCTTTAACAAAATTATTACCTGGTCTTCTTATCAGTATCAGATTTGTTATCAGCAGGAGACTGAGCCCGACTTGACCTGGTGCTGGCAGGCTTATCATCACTTGCTCGGCACTCCCGGCAGAGCCATAAACCAGCTGGAATATCATTCTCATCAAGGGGAGGGTCACTGGAAGTATATAAGGTTTGATAAAATATAATTCTTAAATTTATATTAAAGAGAGCAACTGTTGAGTTTCGTGCTGGTGCACAGTAGTGACTCCATGGATGGTGGTGACTTATACTATATAATATTTATATAATTACTTATATTTTAATAATGTATTTTGTTACTAAGCTTTACCACTTAATTCATCTAAAATAGAAAGAGAGTGGGATACAGAGTGAATTATCACTAAGATTAGAACTAACTTTTTGCTATCTGTGGTGTAAAGTACTACAGAAAGTGAATTAAGATATTAAATGATTATCATATTTTGCCATAACATATGTAAAGACAACTATAATTATCTTAAATTTTAGTGTAGTAACTCTCAATGTTATTCAAATGTTACTCAATGTGTTTCTAATTACTATTATTCAGTAACATTTACATTATACATATACAATTATGTATATCAAAGTATAATGTAAAATCATATTTAGGATCTTAATGTATAATTTCAAAGTCTAAAAATATTATAAATACGTACTAGCAGCCAAGATGGAAACTGGCGGGGCAACGATCACAGCATATCAAATCGCCGCCTTCGCCACACGCATCGCATGAATCGTGATTATGCCCTTTCCCTGGACGTTTATAATAGGGATGCTGGGGTTTCTTGGGCTTAGGAGCGTTTAAATCCTCATCGGGAGGCTTAATTAAAGCACGTATAAGCTGAAAATGTTAAAAATAGACTTAATAATCGTCCATCACATTGATATATTATGTAAAATCTTGCGTACGTTAGACCGAAGGAAAATGGCGCCAGGCCATACATAAACTTTGAAATATTTTATAACTTACTGGCATAAGACCTCCAGACGTATCAAGATCATAACTAACGTTAGACATTATCCGAAGATTTTATACACTCTTAGATAGTTAAATTGTAATATATAAACAAATTACAAACACTTTAAATAAAGTTGAAATTCACTACTGAATATTATTCTACAAAATTCAAATATATCGTGTCATATTGCTTTCTAGCAACTAACTTCCTATTACATTAATTAACTATATTAAACAGCTTTCTTAATATTTGTTTTGAAGAAATTAATTTATATGACGATCAAAATATATTTAAATTTAAAAGAATTCTATTTGGAGTTTATATTAGACGATCAAAAATATGGCCGCTAAATAGCTTGCTTAGACAAATGACATTGACATATTTATATGTTGCCATATATTTAAATTATCAGCTAGTAGTTAATTCCAAACCAAAACACACAATAAGGTGATTATAAAAAAGTATATTAAATATAAAATATACTTATATTGATAATTGTCTACTTTTTTGTTAACTCATTAACTTTTTCATTTTTTTTCCATATTAAACTGTTCTGCAATTAAATTAAACAATATAACGTGAAACGGAAAAATTATCCAAACCATATACTTAATCATATTTAAAAAATATCGATTATTAATTATTGTGCTCACATTTTGACGAATGAGACTGACAATTGTATCAACTTTTTTTTCCGCTACAAATACCAGATTGTACATTGTTCACAAGTCTAACAACTCTTTTATGTTTCCACTAGTACTATCACCACAGTGAATGATCGATAGGTAGTCCGCTAATTACAAAATACAAATACTCATTCGAACTCTTCCGGTACAATCATTTGTAATTAGCTAAATTAATAATAGTCAAAATAATAGCGGATAAACAGTAGCGGAAGCTCCCTGCTACAGGTGGGATACAGCGTGAAGCTGTTTTTTTTAGTTACAATCCAACCAATGGCTTATATCATTATAAGGAAATAATTTATATTTTAAATAGGTAATAATTTACGAGGAATCACTTTCTTTATTCAATAGTAAAATAACACATCACATATTCAATATTTTTAATCTCATATATTTTTAAGAGGGAAGGTAGTGGAAGACTAATTGTTCCTTTTTAAGACAACTTATCTATGTTTGATGTAGACACACATTTGTTGTATATTTTTAATATTTTCTTAGAGCACAAGAATGCTTCCTTGGGTTTTTCCATCTCTACTAGACCAAGATACTAATGGATAAAAGATATAAAATACTTAACCTTTAGAGGGGTGATGTAAATATTTTTGACATTTGACAACTTCAATAAAAAACATGACAATTACTAACTTAATATTTAATAATAATAATAACCGTTTTTGATACAAAGACTACAAATTGTCTGCCATATTTCTGACAGATGAATTTTCCTGGCACAAAATTTATGCCTATGCCATAAATCACACTTAGAAGCTATAATTAAAAAAAAAAGAATCAAATGCTTTATTATTTTAATGTTATACAAATCTTATATTTCCATTTTGTTTTCTATTTATATGTAGATCTTGAATCTAGATGAGTTGGGATTCTTTTCTGTAGAATTAAGTGTTTGCTGTAAATTTGAGTCAAGTTTTAGTTTTTTTTAAATATTCAATACTTATTTAGTTTTTTTTTTACACCTTTATTAGCATAAAGACAGCAATTATTCTTGGGATAATACAACAGTCTTAATTTTTATGTTACTAGTGAGAATAACATATTAAAAAAAACTAATTTTAATCACTACTGTAGCATTTAATTAATTTTAACTCTATTGCACTTAAGAAACATTTCTGAATTATGGTTCTATGTTGTTCTCACAAGGACAAATACATATAAGGTACATAACATTCATCTAAACAACAAAATTTCCAATTACTTTCTTTAATTCCAAAAAGATTTTAAAATACACTTAAATATTTGTTTATTTAATTAATATTTTCTAATGTTATAAAACACAATAAGCATATAATTTATAAAGATATTTTTCCTTAAAGTTCTAGGTGTGAATAATTGATTACTTAAATTTAAGTATTTATTAAGATGAAGTGACATGTCCGACAACATATATAAACAAGAGAGAGAGACACCGAATGAGTGTGGGAGAATAAAACTACACTTGGACTTTTGAATTTTATTATTAGATTTACACTGTCATTTACAATAAATTTCCATGATGGTAGGACATAAATTAATATTGCATAACACTAAGGCTAATTGCATCAGTATTTTTTGTGGATATAAATTAACAAAAAAAATATATGCAATATTACAATTCAAAATAAAAAATAACGCTAATATCTTACCCGGGCACGCTGGTATTGACGCCGGCGATGGAATGTGTCGAGTCCCGGAGCGATCATCGCAAATAAATACTTCCCCCGAGCGCCTAGTGCCTAATACCTTAACCTAGCACAACTTTAGACCGCCAGCCAGCGGCCGCTCTCGGACCGTGTACACGTATATCGTATTATATATATCGAGAAACATGCGAAATTATAAAATAAATTAAAATATACAAAAAATCTCTATCACAATACTCGCAAGTAAAGGGGGGCGGGGGCGGGGCTGTATGTGTGTTTGTGCGGCGGGGGGGTGTAGGGGGTGGAGAGAGGGGGGTGCGCACATTACGACACGTCGTCCGCGTCGGCGTCGGGCGCGGCGGGCTCCTTGGGCTCTGGCTCTCCGGGCTCTCCGTCGCCCTGCATGTCGGACGTCCACAACGTGAGGTTGTCGCGCAGCAGCTGCATGATGAGGGTGGAGTCTTTGTAGCTCTCCTCCGACAGCGTGTCCAGCTCGGCGATGGCGTCGTCGAACGCCGCCTTCGCCAGCCGGCACGCGCGGTCCGGGCTGTTCAGGATTTCGTAGTAGAATACCTGCAACAACACACACATAACTTAGTAATGTAGGCTATACAGTGAAGGATATAAAGGGACAATGTGAAAAAACATTTGTTTTTACGGGAGCAGGATTACATTGAGATGGGGAGTCTCAAGTTTAAATTAATTTATGAATTACAAAAGAATATGTTTTCTTTTGATGAGATTTTTGCTACAAATGTGCATTCTTAAGTTTTCTCAATTTTATTATTATCATCTTTTTGATATTTTTGTATTGTATTTTTCATTCAATAATTAATAAACCAGACACAAGGATATTTGATGGATCTACCGATTCCTAAGTCAATTCAAAATTGCTTTAATAGCACTGGTACCCAAAACATAAGTTAAATCTTACAATGGGTACCAGAGTTCATAAAACCAGACTAAAATTATATAACTGAATAATATAATAAATAGGTTTAATTTATTGATTCTGGTTATTGTATTCATATAGTTTTTTGACAATAAATTTTCATTTCAAATTTTTATTTTTATTTCACTCTGCCTCTAAATAAGCAGACTTGAACCTTTAAAAATAAAAACAGATAATTAAATAATTTATAACAAAATATCTGTTCACCATAAGAAAACAAAATAAAATACATATTTATAAACAAAATAATAAAACAACATACACACATCAAATCAAACAACAGCTAATCAATAAATAACAATGAGTCAAAACAATAGTGCAACAACAAAAACAACAAGTATAAATAAAAGCCATCCACATATTTCATACATCGTATGAACATTACTAAAATCAAACAGGCAACTAACGCATAGAGAATGTAAGGTCTCAGTGACATCAGCGCAACGAGCGTGACGCACATAGCAAACAACGCCACATAGTAAAGTGTTCAGATCGACTCATAAAATTTTGTTTACTCATATTCTTTCTCCTTTTTTGGGTAACAGGAAGACTCTATAATTAGTGTTATATTTATCCACTACTATTTTTTTATAATATTCCACAATTCTTTTTAGTTATTTCACATACAGACTTGGTGTTCTATATCAATACCATTTTGTTCAATTACACCAAGAACACAAACTATAAAAATATTGTTATATGAATAAATTAAAAAAAATGTTTTCATAAAGAAATTATCTAAAAATAATCAATTACTTTAAACTTTAAACAGACGTTTTCATCCTTAATTAATCATACTTTATTCTAGTAAAGAGATCAGAAATACAAAAGAATCATTCAATGCTTGTTATATTAATTAATAGTTAATGCTGTATGCAATATTTAGTACCCTTGACTATGATAAATCAGTGGTATTTCATAATAATAATAATATATTATTAATTATCAATTGTTATTGTTTGATTGTCAACCAGCGACATCTTTATGGTCCAATACAATAGTTTATTTGGATGATACTAGTTTTATGGTCCAGGAACTAGCGGCATAATGGCAATGACTAGTAATTCATTTCAACATTTTTCAATAAAATTATTTAGAAATGGATGGTCTCCAAGAGGAGTGTGTTTAAGTCACACTTTATTTAAACAGAGTGAAGCCAGTGTTAATACACCCCATTCGTTTCGTTACCTTCTGTTAAATTAAAAAATATTAGAGAAAAGAAAAAAATATACTCATGCTGCTAAACCATAACTACCTCACCAACTTTTATGTTCTAAATATTCATCTATATTTAGTAATTCGTCACAAAGCTATTTCAAGTAAAGACTAACAATTAACACACAAGTTACTGAATCACACATTAACATTGAATCAATGAACAAATCAAACAAACTAAAGTATAGTCATATCAAGTGAATCATATCTAATATAAGTGTATGTGTGACCCATGAAATGAAATAAGGAAAATTAACATTTTCCTCCAATTTTGTAGACATTACTTCATACATAAATACATCATTCATAAATATAGTAACTCAAACAAGTGGGAGAAGGAGTACTCAATTTTTTCAGGAAAAGTAGATAACAATTAGACATTATTATTACATATTCAAACCAAAAAAGATCATCTCAATATGATCAAGTTTAGAACCAACATCCATCGTAGATTTTTGATCATACATTTTCATGTTACAAAATTGTCCAATTTAAATTATATCACTTACATACCATACATGTTAAATAAATCCATGGTGTGTGCCCAACAGTTTCTTAGCACCATGTTCCTTCTACCTTACCTGCTATAAGCAACATACAATGTAAATATTCAAATAATCACAAGGCATACTAACTGAGAAGTTAAGCGCGAGGCCGAGGCGTATTGGATGGGTGGGCGGCAGCTCCGTCATGGCGATGTCGGAGGCGGCCTTGTACGCGACCAGAGAGTTCTCCGCCGCCTCCTTGCGGTCGTTGCCCGTCGCGAACTCCGCGAGGTACCGGTGGTAGTCACCCTGGAAAACAAAATACATAAAAGTTATTATACAAATGAATGAAAATAAAAGTTATTTAAACTTAAAAACACTTATATAATCGTTCCCGTCAAGTCCAATATAAAGTATTTGGTTCGACAGAATTGCTACAAAATAATTTTATTATTGCATTGGCTGAAACTTTTGTTTCCAATGTAATTAATGAATAATTGTGTAGTTCAAGCGGGCGAAGCCGCGATGGGGTCGCTAGTAAATAATAGCTAGAGTTACCAAAATCTTAATTTAGAAAAAAGAAAAAACAAAACTGTTTTCGATAATCAAATAAGACAAGAAATAAAAAGACTAATAAAAGTAAATAAAATAAAAAAAAAACAAGTTACTACTAATTAATATAAAGCTCAAACATTTTGCACGTTTAATTAGTAAACGAATGCCAGAGTAAAAGAATGTCACCAAAGTGAAATAAAATCGGATTAACCCAATTAATTGCGCGTTCGTGTCGGGGAAGCCGATATATTATAAGTATAAAGGAACTAAGTAAATTTTGCTTTCGATATTGTGAAGTATCTTAATGAGAACGTAGTGTCTCAACACTAGATTCCCAGGGTCCCTCTGCCTGCTAGCCAGCTGATGAGATACAGCTGATGAGGCATACAGCTATAAGCTAAAAAAAATAACACAAACTAGTAATGTCTAAAAAAATGTCCCTTACACTACATTATCTTTGTCTACCAACATTATACGCAAGAAACGAGAAACTAAAATATAAAACAATTAAAAACTTCATATTGATGATATAGGACACGTGTAAATAAAAATGTCGAATGAAACACGTGCCTGAGACCCAGATTTAAAAGTACAAACGAAATTTTATACAATTATTATTTTCAATTTATTGGTTGTTTTTCGTGATCGCGTCGCATATTGAATTTAAAATAAAATAATGTAAGAGCAATAATAAAGTATCGGCTGTTTGGAAGCCCCACTTAGACTTTTTTCTGTTTTAGCAGGAACGGCAAGAAGAGCAGACCCAACGCAGCGTTCTGTCGTGTTTTTTTTTAGTTTCACCAATCATCGAACGGGGGGAATCGAACCCTCAACCATCGCGTGCACAGTCGCACGCTTTGCGTCACGACTCACAATTGAAATTCCTTATAAAATCTCTTTACAGCCAGCTTTGAAAACGCTGGTTATTTATTGATTTACGCATTTTCGAATAAAAAAAAAGTACAAACAATTCTACTTAAGTTTATAGCTTATTTAATAAAAAAAAACTATCATAACCTAATTTCCACGACCCAACAACTAACCTATCTATCACGCGGCCAAACCGCGAGGTTACACACAGCCCTCTAGGGAGGAGCAACATGCGAAGGACTTCCTAGTGACTGAGGGAGTGGTTAGTATATTGCACTATAAATATTTAAAGCTCACAGCGGTGAGTTTCTGCGGTAGGGTTAATAATAGAGAAGCAAAAAAGGAAAGGTATCCCGGTTCTTGTAAAGAGTGGGTTTGATTTGCGATAGTACAATGTATACCATAAAATACGAACTAATTTACTGCAATAAAAATATATATATAATAAAAACTATATTTGTCATTCAATGTATTGAAAAAAATACAATCAAATTTGCACGGATTGCAATAATTTAATAAATTGCACAACTTCATAAAAAACCCTAGACGACATTGGACGCGTCCCAAAAACGAATGATATACCAAAACATAATATATACATTTATACATCTTATCTCCTGCCACGCAATGCCTCCAGAATTCGGCAGAAAGTGGGGAACGGAGTGTCTTAACACCAGGTTCCCTCTACCTACCCTCCTGTGTGCGGGATACAGCGTGAAGCTGATTTGATTGATTTGATCTCAATTATCTGTCGTTCTGATAATGTAAAAATTAAATACACTCTGCGTTATTAGTGGCGGAACTCAACACCGAGCTTTGTCTCGCCACAGAAACGACATTAAAGTCTCATTCTATTTAATTTATTTAGTTATATCCCACATATAAGATATAGAACGAACATAGTGGAAAAATACTCCCTTCCACACTTTCCGCTCAATTTTCGACAAAGCGAGGAAATAATAATAATAATATCCCCTCAAACGAGGATCGAATCCACATCCAACCATCGACAACTCCACAAATAAAACGCCCAGCCCCCATTACGCAAGACGACATCCCACCACCACCACACGTTCGTAGTATCGATTATCATCCTAGTTTTGAGTAACGAGAGCGAGCCGGGCCGGCGGCGTCACCCCCCGGCGCGGTGACGTCACGAGGGGTGTGGTTGGTTCTAGAACCGTCTTACGTATACGCGGGATGGCGGGATTGAGATGAATGTTTAAGTTACTACTTTATTAGTAAGATGAAGATTTAAGTAGTTTTAAGTAATTTGGATTCACTTTGTACTTTTTTATAACTTTACTAATTTATTAGTAATAATAATAATAACTCTTTATTGTACACGCAGGAAATTCATTAAAATTATAAATACATGTAAAGGCCTTATTGCTTGAATAGCAATCTCTTTGAGACAATCATAGGGTAAAGGAAACAGCGTAGCATTAGATTGGGATAGGGTGGAATAATACTAAAATTTATACATCAGTATCAATAAATTTAAGCGGGCAAAGCCGCGCCCGTTCCGCTAGTCATACATAAATATCACTATCCATACATACGTAGTATTTACGATTATAAAATTCGTGGTCAAGAGTAGACTGTCGTTGTCTTCGCAAAGTCAGAAGTTCAGTTTATTTATTTACTATTTAGATAACCAGATTACATGATATTATATAAGTAAAAAGATAATCGAGTACAAATTTATTCATTGAAGACCATGTTTTATCTTAACGGACGGTTGTCTATGATAGTCCAGATAAGAACAAAAGGCGTAATTTAAAATTGGGCAACAGCCCTGGAACCAAGAAAAAATATATACACTTGTCAAGCTTCAGGCGGTATCCAGCATATAGCAGAGTAGGCATAGGGAACATTGTTAACTCCGTTCTCCACTATCCGCCGGATTTTCGAGGTATTTACTGCCTGTTAAGAAAGACACGGAATCGGCAGAAATCAAAGACAGGGAAATATAAATAATCTTCCAAATATCAATTAGACCCACCCTAAATAACCACATTCAGACAAAACTTCAAAACAAAAGACTACATTCACTCTCCCTTCCCGAGAGCTGCGGGATACAGCGTGAAAGCTCAAAAAAGATATATAAACACGTTTTCTAATTTATAATACTTTTCTTTATAACCCTCAACTTTCGTATATAAAATATGAATGGTCGGTCGGTCGGTCGTTGCCAAATTGCATTCCTTATTACGTGATGCGGGTGCTAGTAGCGCCGGCTTTCTGTGACTCATCCGAATCGGTCTACGCTACGCTCTACAACTGTTATTGCAGTTCCAAACTATTACCGTAATGCTTCATGGACTATTTGCTATATATTTTTTGGATTTACGCTGTAGCCCGCATAAGCAGGGTAGGTGGAAGGGAACTTAGTGTTAAGTAAGACACTCCGTTCCATAAATGCTTTTTACTATTACAAATTCCCTATATAGACATCACGTGACTCAACCGCCAGCCTTCACATAACATACACACACAACTAACCTATCCACATTTTAAAACGCTAACTAAACTCGACGGGTTTTATTAAGCGTTTTTTAAGTCACTACGATATGAATAGTTGCTACAATAATGTTAGAAAGAAAGATGACACACGGAAATAATGACATATTGTGTGTTTGTCTTCATCTCCATACATCGTGACATTGGGGAATTGATAAATGTGCTGAATTGGAACTCTCCAAGCCTCATTACTGAAGAACTGAACAGATTTATCTTTATTTGAATAGATTAGCGATGATAGTAGACGAGGCGAAAGAGGTGCAAACATCGTAGTTTGACGCGTACGTAATCCTCTCTGCGAACTCCGCCAGAGATAAAGCAAGCTAAAAAAGATCGGGTTACCACCTAGGAACCATACTTAAACTAATGTTTACACAATAAGACTTCCAATTTCCAAGAATAACAATTTAATATGTATGAAATCAATCATGGGTATAAAATTGCTCCATTATCCATTTTCAATAATAGAAACGACATTGCAGAATGATTTTCCGAATTATAGAGATTAAAGAGGTATCCATAACTAGGCTAGACATCGATCACCTATCAAATATAATAGTGCAGGGGCACAAAAGCGTGCGACGAAAGGGAGTGAAATATTGAATATTTTCAATTCTTCGCTCTGGTTAACGAAACAAAGCGCGGAGTTGAATTCTGCCAACAAGCAATGCCTCAAGAATTTGGCAGAGAGTGACAATCGGTAGCTATACACTGTTTTCCGCATAGCAGAGTAAGCATAGGTAACTTGGTGGTTAGACTTTGACTCAGTTTAGGATGAAAACATTGCGTCTTGATTAGCGAAACTATCAATAAAACAATATAAATTTAATCAATCCTACAAATGGGGATCGAACTTACAACTTTCGCATTTAATTGGACAACAGTCCAATGCGATACAATAATCTCAATCCCATATTCATATCCTACAAGATATATTAGCGAAAACAATACAACACAACACTATACATAATCTACAACTCTTCGCAGCACGTTCGTCCGTCGGCGTGAGTCACATCACTATGCGGGGGGGTGGCGCGCGGCACGTGACGCGGCCGCATAATGAGGAAATACGTCGTCAACCTCATTAGTGCCATTAACAATCACGGCAGGTGACACTGTAGTGGCGAACTTTCAGCGTCTCAATTGTAGAGACAAAGAAGGCGGTTCGATCACCAAACGGAGAATTGTTTATATTTGTTTTTTTAGCTCCACGCTATATCCCCCACACATAGCAATGTAAGTAGAAGGAATTTGGGAACGTAGTGTTTGTACACTCCGTTTAAATTAAGACACTTCTTCTCCCCACTTTCTACCGAATTGACATTACTCAAGACTAAATCTAAACAGTACACACATTAATGTTTGACATTTATGTCGGAGTTTCTGTCGTAGTTTATTATACGCGAAAACCCTTGGAAAAAGGCATCGTATTTCCTAAGTTCTTTGCCTTAGGAAACAAGAGTGTCGAGCACAAATCACTAAACCAATGCTAGTTTAAATGGACATTGACATGTTTGCGTCCGTTTCCATTGTTGCTTATTTACGTCAAGAGCGCTCGCTGCCTTTACAATACATTTATTATTATAATAGAATATTAAATGAAAATAACATGTTTTGTTTCCTGTTGCACTGAGAAAATGTAGGCTGTATTTTTTTTTATATTAAAATAAAAAATAATACTTTTAGTACAAAAGTAATAATAGTGTTCATATGCAGCCCGCACGCCAATGTGCAATCAAAAGCTTCAGAAGATCGATATTTTGACTATAGACGCGAGGGGCGGGTTCTAGTCTCATTACGTAAAAATTCCATTCAAAAAATTAAACAAATTAAATCAGCTTCACGCTGTACCTCGCATATACTAGGGTAGGCAAAGGGAACCTAGTGTTAAGACACTGCGTTCCCGACTTTGAAATTAATATAAAAAAACTATTATTAAGAATTTAAAAGAAGAAACAAATATAGAACTGTTATAAACCTATATAAAGAATGAATCAGTCAATAAATGTTCAAGATTATAAACCTTTCTATGTTTTACTCATCTATATATATAAAAGGACATGTCCTCACTGACTGAGGTAAGTAAGACGCACGCACAGCCGTAACCGCTGTGCGTAGAAACGTTAAATTTGGACAGATGTTTACTTTCATAATCTGGACATCCACTAAGAAGGGATTTTGAAAAATTTTAACCCTAAAGTGGTGTAAGTTTGTATGGATTTTTTTTTAAATCGGCACCGATTTTTATGAAATTTGAAATTTAGATTTTTAAAAGTATTTCATTGAACACGTGTTTCATCGTTTTCTAGAATTCTCCTCCTAAAGGTGCTAATAAGGGGTTGAAAGTTTGCATAGATTTTTTTTAAAATTTGGCACCAATTTTCATAAAATTTGAAATTCAGACTCTTAAAAGTATTTAATTGAACACATGTTTCATGGTTTTCTAGAATTCTTTCCCTAAGGGTGCAAATAAGAGGTTGAAAGTTTGTATGTAAAAATCTTTAAATCGCCACCGATTTTTATAAAATTTGAAATTTAGACTCTTAAAAATATTTAATTGAACATATGTTTCATGGTTTTCTAGAATTCACCCCTAAATAAAAGCAAGCGAAGCTGCGCGCGTCCGCTAGTATAATATATAGACTTACCTTCATTTTGTAATAAAAAACTTTGGACTCGCCAGTCTGCGAGCTGGGTATGAGGTATTTGTCGAGCACGCTCAGTATGTCCGAGCATATGTCGCGCAGCTCCTTCTCCACCTGGCTGCGGTACGCGCGGATCATGTTGAGCTTGTCCTCCGCGCCCTGCAAGCAAACACGGCGAACACGCTTATAGTACACATCATCACACGTTGTGGGAACGAGCGTAATCACGCCATCCAAACTCTACAGACGTTTGGACAATAACCCTTTTCTTCATATATATATTTTTTAGTTAACATAAGAAAACAATTTAAAGCGTTAAAATTTCAAGTAATTTTAGCCAAAATTACAAAGAATATTTGATTATTTGCAAACTGTAAATTTGGTAAGTTCATAATTTCACTCTAGACCATCTAATATAGATATAATGAAAGGGCAGCATTTCCAAAGCGGGTTCAACGTGCAAAGTATCGAAATAACCACATTTTATATATGTAATAAAGTCACCCATTCAACTCATATTAAAGAGAAAATAGAGCTCAATTTTAATATAATATTCAAATTCTCGAGTCGAATAAGTGAGTTAACGCGTCTAGACACCATTGAACCACACAACAGCTCGACGGTAATGCAAATGATAAGATAACCAATAATTAATGTATGTGCATATAGTATGTATAATCAGTTTTTTTAGTATAAACAATGCAAAGTATTTGTTTATTAAATGTGAAAAATTCAATTAACAATCAATTGAGGCCAGTTGTGGCACAGGGGCAAACGCGTGTACTATAAACGCGACAGGTTATGGGTTAGATTCCACTTCGAGGAAACGCAACAAAAAAAGGCAATACTTTCAGAATTTAGCGGAAAAGGGGAAACAAAATGTCTTAACACTAGGTTCCCTCTGCATATCCTGCTATGTGCGGGAATCTAATATTTTTTGTTTCACGTTGCATCCCGTTACCTGGACACTCGGTCCCCAAATTTTCCGCGGAGTGGCGGAACTTAACCTCGCCCAAAACAATATCTCATCAAAAAGAGTAACCGTTTCATATAAAACATCTATCTACCTCAAAGAGTTATAACAACAACAATACTAATACATACTAGCAAATCGATCGATCCACCCGCATATTCGCTAACGGTATAATTTGTATGTCGACGCCGCTCTCGGCTTTGTCACCACTAGACGATAACAAATCCCCAGTTCAAGATAAAATCTCGAGGAATGACAAACAGGTGGTTTATACATTTTAGAGGTAAATTGACGTTTTCGATTCCAACTTAACACGCAATGCCTCCAGAATTCGGCGGAGAGTATGGAACGGAAGTGTCTAAATGGGAACCGAATGTCTTAACACTAGATAGGTTCCCCGCATTATCATCTAGAATGTGTCATATGTCATATACAATTTTTATTTTCTTTGACCACAGTTGCTAAGCCACAAGTGCAAACTAGTATAACATAGAGTATTAGCTAATACGCAATAGATTCACTAAAAAAAGACGGATCGGAATAGCCTTATCAGATCCTTCTTTATAAGATCCTACGCGTGTATATCTTGTAAAAACGAAGATGGCTTCGAAATATAATATTTTCTTATCTACAAAAAACAATATTACCTACTATCTGTTGAGAATAAATACTACGAAATTAAAAAAAATACAACAATTTAGTATATAATTAAGACAAAGGATTATCAGGTACTTCATAATAAATATATAAAAAGGAAGTACAATTCTAGCAGTGCTCTGTACCGTAATAGACAAGAACTTCATAAAGCACTTTACATACACTTTGCGACCAGACGTCAGACAGTCTCTGATTACAGAGAGAACGATTTAATTTTTGCAGTAGATTATAATATATATCACTGAGCCCGTCGTGGCGCAACGGCACAACGTTCTTTCGATTGCGGGTTCGATTCCTAATCGCAGGAATTAATTATTTTCACTTCCAACGCTCTGGAAATTTAGAAAACTAGGCAAAAGTAAGAAACGGAATGTTTCTTAATACTAGGTTTCCCCTGCCTATTGGTATATGTGGGGGGTAAGCTTAAAGCCGAGTCTAAAGTAAAGTATCAGTCAGTCTGGCTTCAACTATCGCGTCGAAGGTCACGAGTTCAATGATTGCTCAAGGTGAACCTTTTTATCGCTCATCCAATTTGTCACGACCTGGTTGTGTTGCAGTGCGATCGAATTTCAGATGCACAAAAAGCAATGGTAGTGCCTATTCACTAAAAATTAAGATATTATCATTTAAGCAATTAAAAAAAAATGTCTGATCATATATCAAATGAAAGAAAAATTGACAGCTTTCCACAAAAAAAATTGAAGCAAGATTATAATACCTAAGAAGTCTTGGATAGCATCCAAGGAACACTATTAAGCTATACGTTTAAATTCGGCAAATCATTCAACGTATTTAGTATAGTAGTTAAGTGTTAATGAGTAATACCTACTTTTAATTTTATCACCACGACTTGGAGGATAGTGGGTAAAGGGTGAATACAGTGAAATTCTGAAATCGTATTTTAGTATTAAATCGTAATATGTAATACTAGTAAATCAATATAATAAATAAAAAACTATCAAATTCTATCATTATAGGCCGAACAGAAAGAATTTAGTAAAAAAACCACGCCACTTTTTTTTTATCGTCCAAATAAAAAATATATATTCTAAATAATTATTTTTCTGTCAGATTTGAATCGACACCTATTGCGTTCGGTCAGAAACAATTCAACCGCCTAAATGTCTAGACGTATTACTTTTTATATAGAAGAATTTGCCTGTTAACAGCACGTGGGAACCTAATCTACGGCATATCTAACGGTTCCACTGAACTGGTACGATTAAAAGATAAAAGACAATTAATTATATAAACACAATCTACAAATAAACTGCTAAGTTGTTTAAAGATTCGATAATATACAGTAGTAATCACGGCGTAGTCGTGGGTTGAATTCTTCTTTATGGATTTTTTAATTCAACATTTAATGATTTCTAATTTTGCAATTTCCCAAAAGTAAACGTGATATCGATCATCTCTCACCCAACACGCCCCGAATCTCTCACCCAACACGCCCGAAGCCGCATCCCGAAATTGGGCAGAAAATCAAGTCTTAACATAGGCTCGTATTTATAAATAAATCTTAAGATGCCGATTACGGATGAAAACGGCATCTCAAGACCGATCTCAGCTGTAAGACCAGTTTATAAATACGTCCCTTAGTGTAAGTTGTCCCTACCTCACCCTACAGAAAATACAATAAAACTAAAAGAAAAATTATATTACCAGAATCATATTTACTAGTTACAACCCCACGTTCCAGCAGTTGGAAGTCGAAACATGTGCGTCACGCAAAACGCAAGAAACGTGCACGGTGAACGTAAAAACGGTAGTAAAACTACTCTAACTATAACCGCTCTCGAACATGAGACGTAGTAGGGCTTCAAATGTTTAAAATCACACACTCAGAGATTTAGATTGGCGTTTAACTACAATTAAGTTAAAATATTTCGTACAAATAGAATGTAAGAGTGTCGTTAAGTTATATAAACCTCTTGTTTTCAAGTAACACCTGTCTTAAGCAACTTGCCATAGGAGAATGCGACACATTTACTGTAGGCCATACCATGGAACTGAATAAACGATAAAAAACATTTTTTTTTACCATAAAAAATAATTTATGCTCAAAAATAATAACTAACTAAAATACTCAAATCTAGCCATTAAAACACATGTACTGTTCGTGTAATGATTACAAAACGAGCCAAGTTCATTATGCGTTTGGTTTAATACAATCAATTTGCGTCGTGCCGCCCAACCTGCCGAGCAACCGCCCGCCCACCGCCGGAGGAGAAGGAAACGAGGGCGGAAAATTACATTTAGTGCCCAAAATACTTTGACATTTATAAGAAATAACCAATTGTGAATAGTCTTTTCTTATATAAATAAATATGACAATTTTATTGAACTATATTTTATTATCTCTTCATCATAAATATTAACTAATATAGATGAGAGATAGAGAGAAATTCCAATATTAAGAAATATTCTATCTTAGACACGTGGTAGAAGTTAGACAGCGTAACTCAACGCCGCATTATGTATAACCTTATACTTACCCACGACAACGCGTGTATTCATACACTTGCCGACTGCGTCACCGTGACGTATATTTCCTATTTGTCTTTACTATAGTGTCTTTTAAATTCATTTGCAAATATTTACATTAAGTTAAAAAAAGGTCGCGAAAAGAACATTATCTAATCAGTAGATTTGTGTACAAAAAGCTTATAGTAACCAGAAATTGTTAATGTGAAAACTAGATATAGATAAAAAGTATATCGCTCTTCCCCAGCACTACTAAGAAATGGTAAAAATTGAAATAGAACCTTAATAACCGTGTACGTATTATTCTATCAGAGGTGCGGAGGTACGTAAAACGGAGGTGAATTCCGCCATTTAACTCAGAACGATTTTTTTTTCAAATTTACGATGTACCCCGCACATAGCAGGGTAGGCAGAGGGAACCTAGTGTTAAGACACTCCGTTCCCGTTAGGACACTTCATTTGACCACTTTCCGCCGAATTAATTGCGTGTTGAGTGGCGGAAGTCAATAACCACACTCTGCCTTGAAAATATAAAATATATATTTTCCTCGACTGGGAATGGAATCCACAACTTAATATAATATTGAAAATAACTATAATTATGTTAAATGCAACAACCGCCACCATTGCGAGTTGAATCTGGATCCACCACTCAAAAACCATATCATCAATAATGACCATACGAAACAATAAGAATCCACCACCAGTGGTGTACAACAACCTCTACTCTCCAGCCAGGTCAGTAATTCAATCATGACGCTACAAGGACAGCACCAGTTTCTATCGGTGAAATCGATTTTTCCAATCGTTTACATTACGCAAATTCATTTGGTTTACAATGGCTGCGTAAAAAACTTCAATGATACAGAATTCTAGTGGGAGATATTTTGTGTGATACATTTTGATATTTAGTAGCCCTATATGAGATAAAGTAACGGTTGGTAGTGATTGTGGATTCATTTTTGAAAAAAATGTTAAAAGACGAAACTTGCTTTCTTGGTTTTAATTATAAACCTTTTCATTAATTTAGACCTGTATTTATAACTCTGAGATAGCTCTCAAGATCAATCTCATAGTTGATAGCGGTTTGTTGTAGCGGTGTATATATATGCATCTAATCTTGAATCTCTCCGCACTTTGCCTCGGAACAACAGCAGAGCGAACAAATGAAAATATTAAAAATAGTCCATTCATCCTCGAGTGGTAATGGAACCCACAATCTATGACACCAACAGTCACACACTTGAACCCCTGCGCCACGAGTGGCCTCAGATAGTGGCGGGCTTAACTGCGTAATTAATAGATTTCCGTAGCTTATCTAATCAGCGGCGTAGTAACAGCACGTAGTGACGTCACTCTGTCATTTGAACAGTATTATGCAAATAATTAGTGCAACTTTAATTACACAGACGAACAGACATGTGATATTTACAATCAATAGTGCATTTTATTTATTTCCATATTAACGTATCTTTTGAGGAAATCACCGTTTCCCACACACCGACCGATATTCGAGACATTGCGTGTTAAGTGGCAGAACTTAGACAGAGCGAGAAAACTAAAATAACTCATTCCCCCGGGTGCGAATCGAACTCACGACCCTCGCGTTGACAGTGAGACAGCCTCTACAAATCTTATGTGTGCAAAATACGAATTAGAACTCTCCGTTCACCGAGTTCACGCTCAATTAGAAACATTAGAGTTGACTTAAGTGAAAAAAACTTAACGTCGCACTTTGTCAACCAAACGCAGTCTGGTGGTCTATGAACCAATAACTACGTTATGTTAATCACAATTCAACTGAATTACGATGACGTAGTGATCATGATAATGTGATAATGATAATATATGATAGTGTTTAATCCTATCAATATTGTTAGTGATAAAGAAATAAATAGAAATTGACGATAGCCTTGTTTGCCCAATATACCTTTGTAGTGCGACTTCACGTTTTTTAAAAATAAAACTTCCTTCTCATATGATAAGAAGTAATCTTTACAAATACAAATATAATTATCAGTTAATTTTGTTTATATTATTATTAAATGGTGCTTAAAATAAATCTCGTGTAATAATTAATTAATATTACGACATGTTTATTTTGTAAATATAAGACACTGTTCAACTCGAAAGTTGAGCGATGCTGGAGAACAGTGTGTTCAATTGCGTGTAGAGTGACGAAACGCCGCACTTTCTCTTGTAAGAGGAGAGCAGAGCGGAGAAATAAACATAATTTATACCCCGAGTGAGAATCGAACCCACTACCACCGCGTTTACAACCAGATACTGTACCCATGCGCCACGGAAACGAATTACTTTCTTGACATTGAAAAATTATGATGTTATTATAAATATTTATATTCCAAAACAATAATAAAAATAAAAACTCTACTAATAAACTTATAGGTTTTCCGTGTCTGACCGGCAACCTGTTGCACTATCACATATCGCTTCGGCCATGAAGGGAGTCAACCGACATATTAAAGGTTTCGAGACCAATGATCGATTAACTTGACACGGTTTAGCAAAAAATATAATTTCAACAAGACAAAGCCAACAAATTAATAAAATTTAGTTGCGTTTTAAAAAAATCCTACTCAGTCATCGGTGTGACCTAGCTAACTAACTTTTACCATCGACTTTGCTCTTTTGGTCCATATTATATAGTCTAATATAATAAATAGCCTTCGATAGACGGACTATTCATTCAACAAAAAATATATTGACTTTCATTCGAATTAGTAGTTTCTGAGATTAGTGCGTTCAACCACATAAGCTCTACAGCTTTATAATATTTAGTATAGAAGCAAATATAACCAGAAAATATATTAAAAATGAGCCACAATGGCGTCCTACATTTTAGCGTAATGAATTATTAATTGACTTGAAATATTAAACGACGTATACTAAATTATACAAGTACCAATAAACCAATTAGTTAATCAATTAACGAATATCAGTCAGTAATAGTTTATATATACTATCAACTAGATAACGCGAGTTCAAATCTGGGTTTGGGGAAACACTTATTTTCAAACCGACAATTTTTAAATATCCCACCAGCGTGCGATTGTAAGCGCGATATCTGTGGGTTCGATTCTCACTCGGGGGAATGAAATATTTAGTTTTATCATTTCCTCGCTCTGGTATTTTTTCATTTGACTGCTTTCGAATAAATACACTGGGTTTTTGGAATTTGTGTGGTGGATGAAAATGTAATGGATACATTTTATATGTACCGATTTCCGAAATTTACATTAAGTGGAACACTAGATTCTCTCTCCCGGCTATACATAACTAAACTTAATTTAGTTTATAACTAAAAAAACAAAGCACGTTTTTGTAATCATTCCCAATTCTAAGATCGATCTTGAAATGTATTCATTCATACATTATTAAGACGGCATCTCAAGATCGATCTGAGTCTCACCAGCATATAAGCATGAACCTTGGGACCACCACAGACAGCGCCGTATTGCCAATAGTACAGGTTGGAGGAGGTGGTCGACTGTACATATATTACTACTTAATCAATATGCAAATTCGAACCCGCCCGTGCGGCCTTCGCTTGTTTTTGACCTCGTCTACTTTTCGTTATAATATGTATCTAACGACTTTTTCTCAACACGTCATCGTCAGATTTTCGAGAAAACAATGATTTATAACTTATTTATAAAAGAAAAACATTCCAAACAATAAGTAATGCAAAAAAAATAATATTATCAGTTAATTAAGTATATTTTATAATAAAATGGGCATAGTGATTTTGCAAAAAAATAATTATTTTCGAGAAAAAGAAGATTTTTTTATTAGCTTCACGCTATATCCCCCGCACATAGCAGTGTAGACAAGGGGGAGCCTAATGTTAAGACACTCCATGCCTCCCACACCGTCTAATTTTCGAGACATTGCGTTTTAAGTTGCGAAACTCAAGGCCGTTATATACATACAAACGTACCAAACGACTTTTTCTCAACATTAATATTTCGGGCGTTAATGACTTACGTATGAAACGGATTTTATGGTCGCGCTTTTGTGACGACATTTTATTATATTATTATAAAAAATATAAGATTATTTTAATATACATATACAGTTTCAGCCGAATTCTGAAGGTATTTTGCGTATTGAACGCAAGTCAACGCTTCGACTTTTGAGTGGCGAAATTCGACGCACTTACGAACAAACTAATGAAAATATTATTTTACATACCACAATACATAGGTTATACGACTTGGCATGGTACAGAGGAGATAGTAGGTTTGATTTTAGAATAAGTTCTTTGGCAAACTAGCTTTATGTAGCAGCCAGAACAGAAACCAAGTTTTAAAGTTTCATAGATTCTAAGTGAAAAATTATAAATGCTAGTTAATTATTTAAGCATGGTTATGAGTTCAAATTTAATTTGAGGTATTTGCTTTTTTTTTCAGCATCACGCTTCTACGAGATACATCTCGTATATAGCAGGGTAGGCAGAGGGAACCTAGTGTAAAGAAACTCCGTTCCCTACTTTCCATCGAATATTCGAAGTATTGCGTGTTGCATGGCAAGGCTTTTGCATTGCCTTGGTACCTGAGCGAAGAAGTGAAAATATTATTAATAATAACAATTCATTCTCTCAGAGTTGAGAAATCGAAGCCACAACCGTCGCGCGAAGCGTTACCACACGCCTGCGCCACGATAGCATCCAAATGTTATACTTATGTATTAAGAAAAAAATGAAAATTTCTTATACATCGCACTCGAAATTTCTAAAAGGATAACATGATCTAAAGTGCCTTAACTAGATTACCTTTAAATCTATAATTTATTTAAGAGTTAGTTTGGTTAAACGCGCTAATCTCAGGAATTTCCACTTTCTCGAAAATCCCTACAAAAAATCCTACAAAGTTGGATAGTCCCTTTATTGAGGAAGCCCCAGGAAAACACTAGTCACATAATATATGTACAGACAAAAAAAAACGAGTAACCCAATGAATATTTAAACTAAAATTTTAACGCGACACCTAATATGGCAACCCAGTGACGTAAGAGGTTGCCATAACATTAATTTTTATTAGCGGTACTGGGGAAACGCGTTCGCAAGCATCTGCGTCTCTCTCCATATACCTATACCCTACAAATATATTCATAAGTGAAGTAGCAATACTGTCGTGTGGTGTGACGCAACTCGCGCAATGTGGGAGATGCATCTGGTGTGGTGAGACTAGTGTCATGCCCTGGTTTTGTCTGGGTATTAATACTTTAGTATTGTGTTGATATGATAAAGCTCATCAAAATCAGCTAAGCCAAGTTTCTAGATTGTATCAGACAAAGAATCATTTGGCACGCAACGGCTCAAGAATTCGACAAAATCGGAGATGGAAATGTCTGAATGGGTAATGAATTTTTTAACTTAAGGTTCTCTCTTCTATCCTGATATGTGTGGGGTACAGCATGAAGCTCAAAAAAATTCAAATATAGGACAATGTGTTTTGAATATTTCAAGAATGAAGAAATGAAAAAAATGCTATCAAGTAGGCATTCAACCCACAACTGTCCCACTGCAACACAATTGTGTATTATGAATTTTATTTATAGTTTAAAGTAAGCTTTGCTTACAGAAATATTCTGTCTCATAATATATTTCTACCATAAACAATTTTTATAACAAACAAAATTAATAACACTCTTGCTGGGCAATTTTAAGGCAATTAAATAGTGATTGACTATATAAAAGTGAAACATCAATGAAATTAATTATCACTTAATTCATAAAATGACATTTAGTGATGTAATCAGTCGGCCACAAGGCAGTCCACTGTCAAATGAGTGACCTCAATGAACAGGTAGCCGAGAGAAATGGAGGTGTTGAAAGTTGTATGAACTTCACTTTTCATTGCTATCAAATAAAGGGAATTCCCCTTTTAGTTTGTTGAAATGTGTCAATCATTCTTGATATAAATAGGTTTTAATTATATAATAATGTAATCAAATATTTTTGAGTAGGGCAGAGAGTGTTTTTAACACTCTCTGCCCAGAAAGAGTGCCCCCCTGCCGGCTTTGTATTTTTCTAATATGTGTTATATAAGAGGTTTGCCAGGAGGAAAGAAAGAAGAGGTTTGACATAACTCTCTGCCCTTAGCAGGAGTGTCACAAGACACTGAGTATTAATTATTCACCTGTTTAAAGACATTATTGAACACTAGGTGAAATTATGCAATGTCACAATTCATCTAACAAGTAATTGTTATACAATATGACGATTGATGGACATTATTTACTTTACATTAGTTATACTAAAGATGAGTGTTTCTTTCTTAAGTTATACGTTGTGGGTGTGGTTTTACAATTTTTCAAATGTCTGCCAATTTGATTGCCAATTTTTATGTCACAGTGACAAATCAAAAAATACTGTGATAACTCTTCTACTAATATATGTATATAAAAGATTAATTACAATTAAGTATATATATATACACTATATACTACAGAGAAACAATATTAAGCAAATAAAATAATTCTATCTATATATTTTTATAACAAGCTCTTGATAATATATCAACAATGCTTCAATTGCACTCAAAGTGATAAGAAACATAAATGATATAGTAAATGACAGAAAATTCAAATTTTGAATTTAAAACAAAGTCATTTTGCAATTTTGTTAACCAACTCAATGGGGTAGTGTCTAAAAACTATAATTGCAACAGTTTTGCATTTGTTCCTCAGTAGTACAATATGATTTTAATACATATTTCAAATATTTTTACAAATTCTTCATGAATATCCTAAAATTAGGCATCTTTATAATCAATAAATTGACCAAATTATACATACTTTTGTTTCTTCTTTCTGTTCAATTGAAGAGATAATCCTCCATGACGCCCGGCGTGCCCCAATCACATTCTTGTATGCCACAGAGAGGAGGTTCCTCTCTTCAACTGTGAGTTCATTATCTGACACATTTCGTGAGGCCACATTTTTCATTGCCTCCACCATTTCTGCAAATAAAATGTTAAAATTTATATAACATGTATTAGAATATTTAAATAAACATCTAATAATTCAATATATTGATAGACTATATAACAGAATATTGCATCAGTTACAAAAAGTTAATTTTCATCCATGTTCAATGGAAGCCAGATTGATTTCAACTTTGTAATGAAATTTGACACACCCTTTTATGAAAACTGCATTATTGGCACACATTTCACAATTTTATTGCATTTTTCCAAATCACTTTTTATCTTTCTTCAACTTATTGATTTCAAATAGAAGAGATAATGGACCTGTCATCATCCATGATGTTCTCAGAATTCTTATCATTTCATGTAGTTTTGTTGATTTACTTTCACTTCTACAAAGCATTATTTTACTTGCAATTATCTTTTTGTACGTTTACCAACTAGAGTGGATCAAGAGAAAGCACTTCACAAAAACATGTAAAGAATAAATTCAACCTTTTATTTATTAATAAATTGAATTTCGGTCGCAGCCCGTCAAAATGTTGAAGCAACATTTATTATTCATAAGAATTCATGCACCCAGAAACCGCGTTAAATAAAACCGTTTATATTTAATGAGTGAATTAGCACTTTGTCGAATGTAATTCGCAGGTTTTTTGGGAGCGCAGTCGGCGAGTCCGGCGACAATTGCACTCGATGCTAATGCGCGATTTCTGTATGAATCATGTCTATAATGTGTGAAAGTTTAAGCGAGATACATGTTTTACAGAGAACACCATCGAGATACAAAAGGTGCGGGTGTGAGATGTAAGTCAGAGATGTTCACAGCCGATGTAGCTTACGAACAATAGGTGAAAATTTAAGAATAGGGCCAGTCTGACCTTTTAGTGCGATATCTAGAACATTCTCAATCTTTATAGCGTTTTATTTATCCAAGGTAGGCTATGCATGAATGAACTCTGTGACATCGATCGAGTATCACTACTCCGGGGTACAATAGGAACGTTTTTTCGTGCATTTTCATCAATAACGCAATTTGTTAACAGTAAAAAACATAATTGAAGGATCATTTATAGAGATATTGATCATCCTGAAGTGCATCTCGCGGGTTATTAGCCCTCTTAACCGTGTTATCACAAAATAAAAGGTAAAGGGCATCCCACCGGCGGATGACGCATCGATCGCTGACCAAGCCTAACGAATGCCATCGATTTATAGAACTTTTAGCGATATAATCATTAAAATGAATGCATTGCCTATTTTTTAGGCCATAAAAAGAGGGAAGTGATGAACCGGGAGGCGTTTGTAGTGAGAAAAATTTTGAACTACGAAGAAATCGTCTTTCAACTGTCGGCAAAAAATAGGAAGGAATTTAACGGGCTAATACCGGGGATATATCAAAAATATGTACTCACCATCATAGCGCTCGGCCTGCTCAGCTAACTTAGCTTTATACACATTATCTTCCCTTTCCGACATCGTGGATGACAAATGATTTTTCACTAACTAAAACCGAATCGCCAGGTCACTATTACACCAAGATGGCCGCGCCCGCCAACCGAATCCAAATTCGATCTTCAACTAAACTCCGCCCATGACGTCATACAAATGGCAGTTTCCGTTTGTGCGGTGTTACCAGTACGCTGTACGCCTACACCCACCCCCACACTACACAGTCAAACATCCGCCGAGAAAAAAATATTTATTGTCTTTTAAAAAATTGAAAGAAAATTTATTTATAATTAATAAAGAATCGTATATAATTATGTTGTTTGTGACTATTCGTTGTCGAAAAATAAAATATTTTATGGTATATGCGTAAAAATATTAGAATGAAATGAAATATAACAAAACATTTATCATTCGTCATTGTTATTCATAATATAATGTTGAATATGTATTCAATGAAATACGTATGTCAATTTAAATAAATTAAATATATTATGTACGTTCAACATTTTAAGGGAATTGTTAATAAGTAAATTTTAGTTGTTTTTATTTTGTCGCTCATCATTTAAATAATTTGTGCAACTTTTAAAAATAAATTAAACGATATATTTTTTATGCTTATGTTTTAGTATTCTTCTATGCTTTTAACTATTGTATTTGTATTCTTTCTGTCTGAAATAACGTAATATTACTATGATATATTTATAATTCGAACGTTTTAATCATAGATTAATTAGCGACTACAGATTAACAATAGTGTCATAGCTAAGAAAAATATTTATATTGATTTTTAAGATAAATTGAAAATTTGATTTGAGAACCCAATGCAGCGCTTTGCACTACCAGATTATTGAAGTGCTAATATTCTTAACATATGGACGTTGCNTTTTTTATGCTTATGTTTTAGTATTCTTCTATGCTTTTAACTATTGTATTTGTATTCTTTCTGTCTGAAATAACGTAATATTACTATGATATATTTATAATTCGAACGTTTTAATCATAGATTAATTAGCGACTACAGATTAACAATAGTGTCATAGCTAAGAAAAATATTTATATCGATTTTTAAGATAAATTGAAAATTTGATTTGAGAACCCAATGCAGCGCTTTGCTCTACCAGATTATTGAAGTGATAATATTCTTAACATATGGACGTTGCCCGAAAAGGGTATTGAACCTACAGCTACACTGCTGTCCTGAAAAAAAAACCATAACTAACGTACTTATTAAGAAAACGTATAAAAATTTTAATGTAGCGAAATTAGAACCCGCGCCTCTTTGAAAAGACTCCAAGCAAGCACTCTGACCAACTAAGCCATACGTTCTTATCGAGCTACGTCGAAATTTTATACGTTTGTTACAACTTATATCTTTTTACTGGCGGTGTCACTTAATTTTAGGGATGTTCAATCCAGGTATTTTGTATCGATATTCGGGATTAGCATGGATCATACAAACATTGTATCCACAAGCATAGGAAAAAGGGGGTCAAGTGGACCATGAAGTGTGGCTTTTTGTCGAGACATAGAGGGGCGTTGAGTTCTGCCACTCAATACGCAATACCTCTAGAATTCGGAGGAAAATGGGGAACGGAGTGTCTTAACATGATACAGCGTGAAGCAGGTTTTTGATTTCATTATTATTTTTTAAAACGGGAAAAATAATAATGAAGCTTAAAGCCGTATCTGTAGCAGAGTAGCCAGAGAGAACGGAGCGCCAAACTCTGCATATCTAACATGATCATTCTCATTTTTTCCTCTTTCTATTTACCTTGTTTTCTATGTTAAGTTGAGAAAAATTGCAACTAGAGATGGAAGATACGAAAAGGATGTCGAAAGGCTACCAGAAATCGAGTTAACGGTGCCTTAGCAACATTGATATTGACAGTTGATGAATGCACTGTCGGTGCCGACGCCGTTATATGGCAGCGAAACGGATATAACAGAAATTAAAAAAAAGAAATCCATATAAAATATTCAGATTTATTGCACAGGGATAATAACTAAAATATTTTATATATTTAACAATACACTTATCATTATTTATTGTAAGCGAATAAACAAATTTAAGCTTTGTACATAATAATAATAAGCTGTTTGAAGAAAAACTTTTTGATATTATACTATTATATTAAAAAAAAAACAAAACATATTTTTTGTATATTGTAACATCATATATCACTTTTTAAAATTATAACATACATAATTAATCAATTAAAATAATAATTAAAATGCTTTTTAAATATAAAATTTTCACATTTTTGTTTACTATTACGGTGGACCCTCAACTCTGTGGATATAAATTACATACTTAAAACATATCTAAATCACATTTATGCCAGGATCAATTTAAAATAGTTTAAAACAAACATAAAATAAAACCCCGATGGCACTTATGGCTTCAAAACTATTTTCATTATTTTATATTCCATACAATAATTATGTATATATTATTATAAATAATTAATAATCTATATATTACAACTCATAACATCAAACTAACTAGGTTCAATTATAATTGCTTTATTATATTAAATAAATCACCCATTATATATATTAATATAAAACGAAATTGTTAAGCAAATTGTCTTTTTAATAAAAAACATTGCCCATGAGCGTATGACTATAACGCGATGGATGTATGTTCGATTCCCACTCGGTGGAATGGATTTTTATTTATAAATATATTTATTTCTTTACTCTGGCTTTTCAAGACAAAAGAGCGGCGTTGAGTTCCGATGCTCAATGCTCATGCTTCGCAAACTCGGTGATAAGTTTCGCTTCCCACTTGGGGGAATGGATTGTTACTTACTAATATTATCATTTCTTGGCTCTGGTACCTAGATATAACACACGCAGGGTCTCGAAAAGTCCTCCGAAAGTAGGAAACAGAGTGTCTTAACACTAGTTTCTCTATTCCTGCCCTGCTGTAAGCGGGTTTCAGCTTGAAGCTGATAAAACAGCCTTCTGTGTATTACAATTAAAATTTCACATTTTTCTACATTTCGTAATAAAAAAAGCAAACTAAAGTTGATACATAGATAACACAGAATATTAAATCCAAGAAAATTATATTGTAATTATAGCCTTTGTTTTGCATTTCAATCGTTGTTGGTTTAATTTGTTTTCTTATTATTTAATGATTTATTATTTTTGAATATAAATATATTTAAAAATACAAATTGTAACTAAATAAGTTTATGTTACATTTGTTCTATATTTATATACTATTGAAATAACTATGAGTGCAATGATAATATTGTGAAGTTCAAACATAATCACATTTTTCTTAGAAAATAAATATATATTTTACAACATAACATTTAAAATGACTTTGTTTCGAAATATTAATTCATTATTTAGTAAAAAAATAACTTTTAAAATATAGATTTTGTTTCATTGTGTCTAAATATATATGGAAATTAATTTTGTGAAATTAAAAGAAAGGACCTGTATGTAGCCTTTTCCACTGAAAGTACAGATGTAATATTTATATATCAGTTAAAATAAAATAGCAAGTATATAAAGAAAAAAAATTCAACCGACTTTGCTGATTTTTTTATATAACGATAATAAATAAACATATTTAGATAGAACTCTAGCAGGAATTACAATCTAAATTTTATTTTAAACATATTATATATAATAATTAATTTACAATATCGATATAATCACACCTTTCGTCTTTACATCAGTCTCCAATTAACAGCTAAAGTAATGTATTATTTAAAATATGTTGTTTATTAATTCAATATTTTTAAAGCAGTTTCTAGCATCTAGTCTGTCTAGCTCTTGCCATGCTATTTTAATTTGATACGAAATGCATTTATAATTTTTCTATACATTAATAAATATCTCATTTTAATATTTTTGCTGTATTAGTTGACAAGGATTATAGACACAAATTCATGTTTAAGTAACTTTCACATATAAAATCAATATGTTACTCTATGTTAGTTAGGCAACATAAGATGTTCCGGCACTTAAAAGCTTAAAGCAACAGTTTGAGAAAGAAATAATTCAATTTTCTCAATTTCACAAAATGCTTAAGAATACAGGTAATAAAATATTTTAAATCTATTATTAACAATATCAAATTAAATCACATAACAGATGAATAATCAATAACTGTGTTTTTTTCCTATCAACACAACACTAAGTTAAAAGCACATATATTTTCCAGAAATTATAATTCTGAGCGCACAGATGTTCCTCAAATCTTTCTTCTCTAAGGCAGTCGGAGGCTGTTGGGCGCCATTATTAATGTAGCAGCGCACACACCTACCCTCACCTCTACTACCAGAACCGCACATATCGTCCTCAAATGCTAATTTGTATGGGCAGCGGTACAGTCATTGTTGGCACAACCACTATGTGTGAACTTCCTTAAACTTGTCAAACTTTTGCCTTAAGTTTAGCACCACTACACCACCGAGCACATCTTCCTGAGGTCGTCGTCCTCGTCGAGGGCGGGCGGGGGCCGGCGAGCGACGTTTGGGGGCGGGCGGGGCAGATAGGCGGCGTCGCGCAGGCCACGCCTTTCGTAGAACAGCAGGTAGGCGGCAGCGGCGTCGAGCGCGGGCGGTGCGGGTGGCGGCAGCGCGCGGCACGAGCTGTCGTTGTAGCAGAGCCACGCGCCCGACGGGTGCCGCGTGTAGGCCACGTAGTGCCCGCCGCTCAGCTGGCCCGTGTGGGACTGTTGGATACAAACGTAATTGAATGTAGTAATATATGGACTGTTTAATTTGAAAGTGGTGTAAGTCCATTTTTGAGAAAAATGAGCTATCACGTAATTCATGCTTAATTTAATGTCATTTTTTTATCTATAACTAGTCTCAAAAAAAACCCATGTTTTGAACAACTTAAAATCGGTCGGTAAATGAAATTGCATAATCATCGACATACTAACCTTTAATTTTCTCGAAACAAAAGAAAATGGACTTACACCACTCTCAAAATAAACGGTCCATATATTTGCTATATGATTTATTTAACTCATTATATTAAATTGTTGTATATTAAAGAATATTTAGGATGATGGTGGTAAATTTATATTACACTGTGACGTAATTTCTCTCGAACACTATGAGGTAATGAAGACAACAATTTGAATACAATAAGAACATCAGTTTGTAAATAGTGCAGACATCTCTTCCAATAACTTACTACAAAATCTTATTAATAGGGCCTCGCGGCGTGGCGCGGATGCAACGTCATTCAATTATATTCGCGAAGATTACATCTCGGGAATTTGTTTTTATTGAAAAAAATAAAACAATTGAACACAGTTAAAATATAGCAATATAACTCACCACAACTGCATACAAATTGTATTTCAAATCAAACGGATCTTCATCTGCCACTAAATGATGCTGATGATAATCCACAAGGTTATCATCGGTCACCGGCGTATGCGTGAGGCTGGTGGACTCCAGCCGCTGTCTTTCTTTCACCCCCGACTCTCGTCTGGCTCTTTCTCTACTTTTCCTCCTTTCATTGGCTTCTATGGAATCTGTGGTCTCATGGATGTCATCGTCATCACCATGGTCATCTTGATCGTCGTGATCAGACTCGTTCTCAGAGATGGTAGTGTCCACGTCTATAAACATGGTGGATTTTCGTCTTGTTGCTTTTATTTCTTTGTGAAGGAGGATGGTCTCTTGTGGGACAGAGGCTAGGTATGGTGTGGGATCGAAGTCTTCGTAGGGGAAGTTAACTACTTTGTGTGATTTGATCCATTTGTTGTTCACATATTGGAAACGTTTTAGATGGATTACCTGGAAATTATAATTTAATTTGTTAACAAATTATACATGTTTGCAATTGAGATTTATTTTTGGAAAAAGATTTCATATTTTATAACTTAGTTTGCCATATGTATACAAATATTTTACATATAAAAATACAAATAACAATTAAAACAATAAAAAAGTGAGTTCCATGAAAAATCATGGAAAAATCATTAGACTTCGCTGATAGGTTTTTTCAGCTTCATTCTCATTTTAAATAATAATTTGGTGTCTATCTGGATTTTAAATTGTAGTTCTGTACAATACATTAAAAGTAGTTACCAGCACGGGCGGCAACCGCCATATCTGCAGCTTCTTGGTGGCGGGCTGCGCACCCTTGCAGGCGGCGCACCGGTAGCGCTGCTCCAGGCGCTCCTCCTGCGTAAAGGCGCGCAGGCAGCTGGCCAGGTCTACGGGACGTGCCGCCGCCGCCGCGCTGGCGCCCAC
>JAKRZM010000174.1:4107-38562 GCA_036379175.1 Heliconius cydno galanthus | reverse complement strand
CGGACGCGGCTACGCCTGCTTGAAATATAAGAATATAATTTCTATAGAAATATAATTTCAATCTAGATGAAATGCTAAAAGTGACTATTATATTTATTTTCATAAGGATGAATATCAAAATGTCGCGGTAACGAACGCGGTCGCGTAGCGACGACGGTTGTTATTAACATGGCAGAATAAATTGCATGTCAAATTAGAAAGTATTTTAATTTATTAGTTTATACGTGTAATGTAATGTTATATAGCCTATAGCACTTCTGAAGAATGCAGCTTTCATACAAAAAAAACCAAGTAAATCGATCCAGTAGATCCAGAGATCTTAGCGTTCAAACAAACAAACAAACAAACAAACAAACAAACTCTTCAGCTTTATTATATTAGTATAGATAGTATAGATAGATTATTCAATAAAATGTTAAGTAATTGTTTTAATAGTTAAATTATTCGGCATAACAACAAAATGTTTATCTGTCTGCATAGAAATAAACAAATTATTATAAAATGGAGGCCATTCTGGCGCAGTGCGACAGCGGCTTATTGGAAACGGGATGGTTGTGACTTCGATCACCACCACCATTAGGAAGAATAAAATATTTTTATTTCCCTGCTGTGGAAATATAAAGCACCGAATTTTGGTTCCCCACGGGCGCATCAAAAATATTTTTCGATGCGGAATAAAGAGTGAATAAATAAAATTCCGTGGGTAAAAATTTGGAGCGTATCAGAATCTAATTCCTACGAACTCAAACACTTGACAAAATATCATCAATAATTTAATTATAATATAAAATAAATGCTTAATAAAAATAGGCGTAAAGTGAAAAACAGAATGTCGGGGCACTAGCTTCTCATCCACAAAATGAAAGAGGGGAGAATACACAAATATACACACATATATAAATACTGCACATCTCATATACATACTTATCATCCTCATGACAGATAAGCCTAGTTGTAAACAATTATCGCTGCATATCATTCAGCGATAATTGTTTCGAGCCATTTCTCTTGTTAAAACGCGCCTTGGCCTATTTATAATAAAATACTAGCGACCCGCTTGCGGCTTCGCCCGCTTTAGCTTTGTTTCGGGATACAAATAACGTTAGTGCTGTCTTTCACCAAGTCAAAAACTCTAATCCCAAAGCCCAAATCCAGTTCACATTTAAATATTTATCACCATCTAACTAATCAGAATAAGTTACGAAACCCATGTCCGCCATTAGACGCTAGAGTTAATCTAATACGAGTACATGGACCGGTGGCGATACGTGGTGAATGTAAATTGAACGATAATGGGAAAATGTTAGTCTGATATCAATAGTTGTTAGTTTAGATGTCATTTAGTACAACATTTAGGATCGTGTGAAGTGCGGCGATTAGCTCCGCTTCTAAACGCCCAATGTCTCTTTAATGATAGTAATAAAATGGATTTTATAGATTGCCTGGTAATGAAGAACATACATTGCTTCACTCTTTATTCCTAGCGGGGTAGTCAGAGAAAACGTTTAAACACGCTCGTTGGTATAGGTTGGGGTACTTATTTAAAACAAATTAGGTACCTATGCCGACGAGATCTGTCACTCGATACACCAAACTAATATTACCAGTAAGTGAAGTACGTAATACTGAAAAAATCTACTTCGTATAGAGTATTCTCCTTCTCCTTAGCATGGGCAGGAGTGCATTTCATAATAAAAAAAAAAAAACGAAATCAGCTTCAAGCAACCAGCAGCTAAAGCCCTTTCCGCCGATATTTTCGAGGCATTGCATGTTGGGTTGGGGAACGTCAACGTCGTCATCGTCGAGCTTGCCTTGGTGTCAGAGCGAAGAAATGAAAATATTAAGAAATAATGTATGAAAATGAAAAAATATTAATAGANAAACAACCCCCTAGAAGTCGAATATTACAAATTCCCGTCTTAGCGAGCACCTACGTCCTATAAGTAAGTCCTATGCAAAATTTGAGATTCCTAGCTCATGTAGCTTCTGAGATTTCGTGATGAGTGAGTGACCTTTCGATTTTATATATATAGATAGATAATTTGAGGTTGTAACCCACTACCGTTACGTCACACCTTTATGCCCCTGCGACAGCTTCAACAATCATAATAAATACAAAATAAAAGATAACAATCATGTGGAAGTGCGCTAATCCGTGTAATCGGTAGTAAATTGCAAAAAATAATGCTAATACACGTCGATAGTGCGTCATGTAAATTGGCTATATTTTATCGGATTATTTGTATTGAATTGGGAGCATCGATAGCGGCGATAGCTTATCGAGCCATGTTTTATATTAAAAAGGACTTTAAAATAACATCTTAGAAGAAATAAATAAATTAAATTTAAAAAAAAAAAGTTAATCCGCTTCACGCTGTATCCCGCACACATCAAGGTAGGCAGAGGGAACCTATTGTTAAGACACTCCGTTCCCCACTTTCCGCCTTATTATTCGAAGCGTTACGTGTTGAATGACAGAATGGCAACACCTTTTTGCGTTGGTGCCAGTGCGAAGAAATAAAAATATTAATAAATAATAATTAATTTCAACGAGTGAGGATCGAACCGGCAACTATTTATTTCTTATTAACTACGATTAGATTATGGGTAGGCGTACTGGTTTTTATCACAATTTTTCCCCATATGAAGCTGATTTTTTTTTATATGTAGAATTCGAACCCACACCCATCGCAAATATAGCCAGAAGCCACACAAACAAAATAACAGTGAAATTAAATTTATTACCGTGAAGCAAAATTATACAATACGATAAAAAAAAAACAAGCGTCTACTTCTCAATAACCATTAATAACGTGATTTTTTACTTTTGTTAATAATTTAAGACGGAATTCTCAGAGACAGATTCGTACTTGTAGACTTAGCTTTTTTAAGTTATGTAGACTTTATTTTTTTTTTTTAAATGAACACGTTTCAAGGGTATTACAAACACTGATAATATTATTTTTAGCTACACGCTTTATCCTGCACATAGCATGGTAGACAGGGGGAACCAGGGAACCTAGAGATAAAAAATATTCCATACCCCATTTTCCGCCGAATTCCGGAGACATTGGGTATTGTGTGTTACATCAAAGCGAAGAAATGGAAATTTAAATATTTAATTTCCTCGAGTGAGAACCGAACCTACAACCTGTCGCATTTAAACACATGTTTGTGACCCTGCACCAAGACTGGCCTCAAATGCATGCGTAAATATATGAACATTTACATTATAATAAATATAGATAAAATATGTCATAGATATAGCACAACACTAACAGCTAGGTCGTCACAACACTATCTTTATGGCAGCCATGATCAAATGTCACAAGGCAAGTCTATTTTTAGAAATGCAGAAAAATATATTATTAGCAAAATGATAGTAAGTAGGTACTGTTGCATTCAATTCTTAGAAACTCTTCATGGCATGCCCTTATATAATGAGCGTTTGTTTGTGATGATCATTTGAATATTAATAGCTAGTGTTGTAACCGCGACTTCTGTTTTATTTATTATTTCAGCTTGCGGTAACGAGGCGAAGCGCGGCGTTGAGTTCCACCTTTCAATACACAATGACTTACTTAGAATTCTGTGGAAATAATAATATATTTTTTTAGCTTCACGTTGTATTCCGCACATAGTAGAGTAAGCAGAGGGAATCTAGTGTTAAAACACTCCGCTTCCCACCTTCTCTACACCAAAGTAAAGAATTGAAAATATTTAATGTAAATGCACGTAGACAACTAGCAGTTTAATAATTTGTAATTGTTTTGCACATATATCTGCAAGACCGACAGATAAATCACGCAGCTCACAGGCGATAGCGATTGTGTTCAACAAACAATGAACTAAGATGGTCTATTATTACACGTTCCGAGGAAACTACGTACTATGATGTACATATTCTATTTTGTATGGTGCTTTATTGATGCTGGTGCTATTTTTAACATAGAATATTGTTAAGAGGCCAGTCGTGGCGCAGCGGCACAAATGTGCAACTGTAAACAAGTTGTGGGTTCATATAAATATTTAATTACCAGAGTGAGTCAAATCAAAATATTTAATTTTTCAGTATAATGAAAACGGAACAGGCTCCCGGTTCCCAGGTTCCATTTACCTATCTTCTCTATTTTCCGACGAATTTTGGAGACAAATTTAAATCCTCTTCAGGGCGAGGAAATGAAAATATAATAAGTATTTCATTTCCTCGAGTGGGAATCGAACCCACAAACAAATCGCTTGAGCATCGGGTTCCCGGTTCCCAGGTTCCTTTTACCTATCTTCCCCATTTTCCGCCGAATTTTGGAGGAAATTTTGATCTATCACAATTAAATTTTCTTCGCTTAAATCGCACAATAATTAAATACGGTATTCAAATCATAAAATTAATATTCATCTACAATATCTACTATCCACAGTTTTTGCCCTAAAACCACCATATAAAATTACTATTAAACACCTAGACCTTCCTATGCTAAACTTATCATTTAGATAAAATCAGATACAACTATTAGAGAATAATTTATCATTGTAAACTGTCGTGTAACCCTCGTGCGTCATCAGTATTATCGTACGCTTCGAATATTCGTACGTATCTTTGGGTAATGCTAGAAAATTCTATTCGGAATATTGTTAATTCGTGAGTGAAAATAAATCAGCTTCACGCTGTATCCCGCACACAGCAGGATACAATTTCCCGCTGATTTTTGGAGGCATTGCGTGTTGAGTGGTAGAACTCAAGACGCCAGAGCAAAGACATGACAATAAATATTTCATCTTCTCAAGTCGGGATCAAACCCAAAACCAGTCTCGTTTACAGTCACACATTTGTGCCTCTGCGCCACGACTAGCCTCAGCAAAATGCTTAATTCGTAATTTTTTACTCAAAATTACTTTAAAAAATCATAAAAGTAAATGAAAACGGAAGGAGTTAAATGAATTAACTAAGACATTATTCTGTTTTTACATTAACAATTTATGAATATAAGTAATTTAACGACAGCAACTAAAGTGCTTAATTATTTTTCACTTAAAAAAACTAGGTAGCATGAGACAGTTGGTAGGTAACCATTAAATGGACATAAAGAGTATAATTTTGTTAAATGTTGTAATTTTATTGTCGAAATTTAAATTTAATTCGTCGAATTTAATATACTATATTCAAAATATTTTCTTTTAGGAATTTTAGAATCGGGGAATTCAATAAGCTGTACTTAACGTGTGCGTAGTAATTCATTTCAGGATTGCAGGTCAACGGGCCTACAATCCTGAAAGAGGAGAGAGTTGGAGAGGAGAGGGTTGGAGAGGCCTATGTCCAGCAGTGGACGAGGACAGGCTGAGGATGAGGTCAACGGGAAATAGGCTTAAAAAAGTTGAGAAACATAAGTTTGCGGGCGTATGCAATAATTTTGTATGAAATTACAACTACAATTATAAGTTTGCAATAGTATTTTGCTATGATATAAATAAAAATTTAAATTTTTCGGATTTTTCTTTTTTTTGTACCGCAAATTCTCATTTCTTGCCAAATCTCATGATTGGCTCTCCCTATAGGTGTTGAAAAAAGCAGCAAAAGCGATGCATAAACGTTACTATCTTTTAATTGCGGTAACACACATTTTTGCTTGATTTTTATGTCCTTTCTGGAAACGTATCACTGAATGTGACATTAATTTCAGCTTGATACCGTCATGCTATCTCAAGATAACTAGTATTGACAGACAGACAAACAGACAACAAAGTTTCATTTCATTTTTTCCTTTTGAGGTGCGGAACCCCAAAAAAAAAGAAAAAAATATATAAACTACTCACATTTCAACCTCTCAGTGGTAGGTCCCCTGCACGCCGCACTCAATCCACAGCAGAGCTCCTTAAAATCAATATGTCCATCTCTGTTCTCATCGAAGGCCAGAAAGGTTCCCTCGACGGCGGCGCGAGGCATGGGCGGAGAGAGGAGAGAGCGCATGCTGGTAGCGTCCAGCTCTCCATTCACCGCCGAGTTGCGTAGCGACCAGAAGTACTTCTCTAGTTCTATTATATCCTGTTAGGAATTGGTTGCTTATTAGTTAACCAGGTTGTAGGATTACGTATACACTATTTGTATAATTGAATTGCTAAATAATTTTTTTTTATTTATAAAAATAATAATTTAGCAGTACAAGTCTTGAGGCCAGTGGTGGCACAGTGTGACTGTAAAATCGACTGGTTGTGGGTTCGATCCCCACTCAATAAATTAAAACTGCAATTAAATCGGTTAATCATTTTCTGAGATTAGTGTAAATAGATGAACATTTTAAAAATCATTGTTTTGGTAAAGGAACAAATAAACTAAAAATAATATTATATAAAAAAAAAATACTGTCGAATTGAGAACTTCCTTTTCGTACAGAAGTCGGTTAAAAATATAATGCAAACTCGTAATCTAGTCAACCGCAAATACACTACATACGATGAATGTCATATACATAATTATTTGCATTTCACATACACACAATGGTAAAAAAAAACCAGTGAGTAATTCATAACAATTACAAGCAGAGCGAATTAACGCTAATACGTAAGCAAATAATAATATTAAAACGTGTAAAAATTCTATGAACACGGATTTTAATACAAATATATATTATTTCATATACAAAAATGTGGAAATGACAACAAATAATAGATATTTGTCCTCCCGAGTGGCAAACGAACCCGTGACCACCGCGAGCGACAACACCCAACGTCCATCTACCCTACGACAGATAAGATAAATAATTAACATTTAAAGCTTTAAATATAAATAATTATAATATTATACTGCAAGCCAGAACTCAATCAAAATGGGCCCACGTGGGCACTCGTCATACGTAGACTGTAGAACAAACAAACAAACAAACGTACGCGAGGAAAGTTACTAAAGAGATTTACGATATAAATAAATTTTCCAGTTTCCGTTCATTCCATACAGTAGTGAGTGCGTTATCTAACAACGTTGATTGTTACATGTATTTAACGAATGATGCTTGCAAAATGATGATATCACGATTCCTATATTCCTTTTTATATGATGAAACCCTATTTTGATTTTCTCGCACTTTTAGAGCCACTGGGACTTCTCCCTCTGGTAACGAGACGAAACGCGGCGTTGTGTTGAGTAGAGTTCGATGGAAAGTGGGGAACGAAAATGTATTAATGGGAGTGTCTTAGCATTAGGTTCACGGGTTCCCTCTACCTACTCTGCTATGTGAGGGACACACTGTGAAGATAAAAAAGAAATGTAATGTCAACAAAAGCTGTATATACTGTTGGATGAAATGATGTCATAATTATAACTCAACTTCAATGGTAATGGTATTCGTCGGTACTAAAAGCAATTTAATACATTTTCCCTTTGCATAATAAAATGACGAATAAAGGTAAAGGGGTAAGTGATTAATTCTTTTGTTTTTAAATTCCATCATCGTTTATCATTACTTTGCAAAGTGTGTTTTCTACCTATTATATACTTTTTTACATGTAAATTGTGATGTAACTTTAACAGCACGCAGCACTATAATTGTAATTATTTTTAAGTTCTAGGTTAAATAAAAAAAATAGTTTATATTCCAGATAGATACATAATTTATATATATAAAAGGACTTGTCCTCACTGACTGAGGTAAGCACGCACAGCCGTAACCGCTGATCGTACAAACGTGGAATTTGGACAGATGTTTACTTTTGTAATCTGGACATCCACTAAGAAGGGATTTTGAAAAATTTTAATCCGAAAGGGGTGAAATAGGGGTTGAAAGTTTGTATGGAAAAAAAATTAAATCAGCACCGATTCTTATAAAATTTGAAATTCAGACTCTTAAAAGTATTTAATTGAATACGTGTTTCATGGTTTTCTAGAATTCACCCCCTATGAGTGCCAATAAGGGGTTGAAAGTTTGTATGGAAAAATCTATAAATAGCTACCGATTTTTATAAAATTTGAAATTTAGACTCTTAAAAATATTTCATTGAACACATATTTTATGGTTTATTAGAATTCACCCCTAAATACGCAAGCGAAACTGCGCGCGTCGGCTAGTTTAATATATTTTAAGGCCCTGAGTAGAGCAGGGACATAAAGCTGTAAAGGCGACAGGTTGTAGGTTCCACTCCCACTCGAGAAAATTAAATGAAACAATGTAAAACACTAGATTATATTTTGGTCTAGCAAGCCAAATGGTTGTCATATGTGTTTTTTCACAATTTTTTCTTTGTTTTAAAATATAAATAAAATACTAAAATAATAGTAAAGATAAAGCAAATTTTAAATTAAAGTATTTCGATATCAGTTAGCTCTATTTTTGATCTCATAATTTAGTTTAAAGTTAATTTAACGTCACTATTTACCTCAAAGTCAGTCAGTCAGTCGAGTCAGTACATTCAAAACCCACCTTAGGCAATTTTCCTGTTAAACTGTTGTCATAAAAAAAATCCCAACTCACCGTGTAATGGCAGCGCTATTAACATCAACCGCAATCAATATCAACAAAAGGAAATTGAAAGTAGTTTTATTCATAGTACTAAGATTGCTAACATTTGCTGCTTTTTTATTATTACTGAGTATATATTTTTTTCTTTTAATATTTAACTACAGTTGTGACACGTATCTTATTGCTATTTTTTGCACGCTGAATTCAACACGTAGCTGGGTAGGCAGAGGGAACCTGGAGTCTTTGCGTGTTGAGTGGGGNTGTTTTTAAATTCCATCATCGTTTATCATTACTAGGCAAGTGTGTTTTCTACCTATTATATACTTTTTTACATGTAAATTGTGATGTAACTTTAACAACACGCAGCATTATAATTGTAATTATTTTTAAGTTCTAGGTTAAATAAAAAAAAAATAGTTTATATTCCAGATAGATATATAATTTAATATATTTTAAGGCCCTAAGTAGAGCAGGGACACAAAGCTGTAAAGGCGACAGGTTGTAGGTTCCACTCCCACTCGAGAAAATTAAATGAAACAATGTAAAACACTAGGTTATATTTTGGTCTAGTAAGCCAAATGGTTGTCATATGTGATATCACCAAGTGATATCACAATTTTTTCTTTGTTTTAAAAAATAAATAAAATACTAAAATAATACTAAAGATAAAGCAAATTTTAAATTAAAGTATTTCGATATAAGTTTTAAGCCCTATTTTTGATCTCATAATTTAGTTTAAAGTTAATTTAACGTCACTATTTACCTCAAAGTCAGTCAGTCAGTCGAGTCAGTACATTCAAAACCCACCTTAGGCAATTTTCCTGTTAAACTGTTGTCATAAAAAAAATCCCAACTCACCGTGTAATGGCAGCGCTATTAACATCAACCGCAATCAATATCAACAAAAGGAAATTGAAAGTAGTTTTATTCATAGTACTAAGATTGCTAACATTTGCTGCTTTTTTATTATTACTAAGTATATATTTTTTTCTTTTAATGTTTAACTACAGTTGTGACACGTATCTTATTGTTATTTTTTTCGATTTCACGCTGAATTCAACATGTAGCAGGGTAGGCAGAGGGAACCTGGGAATGTACGAAACCTGGAGGCATTGCGTGTTGAGTGGGGGAACTCAACGCCGCGCTTTGCCACGTTACGAAAGCGAAGAAATGATAGTATTAATTAAACATTTTTGTAATTAAATTCCAAATATGAAGTTATAAGCTTAACTTTTAACCCCTGACGCAATAAAGGGGTGTTATAGGTTTGACGTGTCGGTCTGTCGGTCTGCGGCACCGTAGCTCCTGAATTTAACGAACCGATTTGAGTGCGACTTTTTTAATCGAAAGCTTGTTCATCGCGGTGGTTCTTAGCTATGTTTTATGAAAATCGTATTAGTAGTTTAAAAGCTACAAGCTTTTTCCCAAGATAAAGTAGCGATATTTTTCGTTAGCGTTTTTTTTAGTTCATCAATTAGTTTACTAAAGTTACTGCCTCAGACCTGGAAGGAATCGTGCAAGAAACTCGTAACCTTTTATAATACTAGACTCAATTAATAACTTACTTCCTTATAAAATCGCGAGTATGAAATAAAAATATATACATAAAAATAATTATATAAGGTTTGTATGTTATGCGAACTAAAATTTCCTATAACCCAGTAGCGTAATAAGGCTCTTTACTTTAAAACCGCAAGTACGATGTTTACAAGATGAAAATGTTTACATTATGTTATGTAAGTGTTAAATTATATATTTAAGGCTTTTGGGAAATATTAATTCATAGCCAAAATAAATTGGGATGGAATGTGGAGAGTGGGCGGAAAGAGAATAATAGTGACTAGGGATCCGATCTCATGTACACAGCTATTATTTTTTTAATAAATGTTATTAATTCTGAGGGGGTAGTACTATATGCCGTGATACGGGTCTCCTAGTACTACTAGTGATATCTAACTGTATAGCTAACCTATGTTAAGATCCTACTAATATTAAAAATGTGAAAGTTTGTGAGGATTGATTTTCACGCAAAAACTACTGAACTGATTTTGATGAAACTTTACGGTAATATAGCTTATACATTAGAATAAAACATGGGCTACAATTTACATAAAGATTTAATATAATTTGGATATAATGTAACAATACGTTTAAGCGGGCGAAGCCGCGTTTGAGTCGCTACTAACTTATATTTCAGAAACAGTTTAAGAAATGGTGATAAATAAAGTTTTTAATATAGTAAAAAAAATACAATAACAAAAAATACAAATGTGAATAACGATATAAAATTTAAATTGCTTCTCAACGAATATATATCCATACATTCAAGTTGACGTCAGTATAGCGACGGAGGGCCGGCGATTGATAAACTAACTATCGATTTGCGTGCTATAATAATTGATCTACATAGATTAATCACTGTTCTGAATTATATGAAACAAAAGGTCTGTTGATATTGAATACGTGAGCAGACTTTTTAATTTTATATTAATTAACATTTTATTTTAATATCAATTAGGATGTATCTGGCATTTGGTTGTTGTAGGTTCAAATAAGAGTCTAGATAATTATTTAACTAGCTTGAAACCGTGGCTGTAATCTTCACAGGTTATGGATTCAATGCCCATTCGAGGCAAAGCCACAAATTTAGCTATAAATAGAAATTCTTAAATAGTAAATCTTAATATCTTTTTATACAATACAAAAACATATTAAAACTCTCTAACAACAAATAAATGACCATAAACAATCATAAATAAAAAATAATAAAAAGATAACAGAACAGAATATATGTACATATATATTTTCATGTTTGCATATTTGCAATATTATTACGTAACAAAACCATAATACAGCTTCACGCTGTATCCCGCACACAGCAGGGTAGGCAGAGGGAACCTAGTGTTAAGACACTCCGTCACTTCCACAAGTGGGGATCGAACCTACAACTGTTGCGTTACAGTCACACCCTTGTGCCGCTGCGCCACTACGGCCTTGGATAATATTTGCAATATTATGTAATAAAACAATAATACAATACTAAAAAAAAATTAAAAACCCAAACATTTAAATATGTGATTAATGTATTGAAACAAAGTATTTTATTTTGAGGTTATTGGCATATAAACAAACATAAAGATAAGGCAGAGATAACATGTAGATATTATGTTAGGTAATTATATTGCATATTCAATAATTACCTACAATGTCCATATCTTTGTAGTAATAATATTTATTTGTTAAAATATATTATATTAGTGAATTAATATTATTTAGAGATGTTAACAACATAAATCAGTTACAACAAGAGTATAAGAATTTTTACATAGATTGAATAATGTTTGGCTTAGTGATCAGAATGTATAGAAGGTTACCAAAAGGCAGGGGTTTTATTTTCCCTATGTCTAAATGTTTTCTCAGAATATTTTTCTTCCCTTTATGTGAAATAATACTTTGAATTACTACTTATCATGTTTAAAAACAATTTCTTATTATAATAGAATATCATTTCTTTTAAGAATCTTATAAGTATACAATTTAAATTGAATTGACTCAGTCTTCCACTCTTTTATTTGAAATAATAATTTTAAAAAGTAATAAACTTACCCTTTCCTCAAGATGTGTAACTCCAGCCAAGCTCTGATAAAATGTAGGTGTCTCCAAATCTTGGATATTATTACTTCTATCAAAAAGAAGCCATTTTGACAGAACAGTAGCATCTTTGTGTATCAGAAGCCAAGACCTGAACTGGTCAAATGTGACTTTTTCACCATTCCCAAACAAACTAGTAAGTATTTCTATGGTACGATAGGACTCAGATATAGGTAGGGAGGTGTTCTCCAGTTGCAATGCTTTTGCAAAGTCACGTTTGTATATATATGTGCCATTTTCATTTTGATTATTCACATAGAGGGTCCAGAGGAACCTATTAAAAATTATTTGTTGAGTATTTTTTTGATTCCAGTTAATAATAAATATGATTAGATTACCACAATATAAGTAATAAGTATTAGCATAATAAGTTGCAAATTTTATTTTAATTTATAATTATAATCAACTTGAAATATTACTTAAAAGAGGGCATATTTTATTAATAATATGCTTTTATATTAAATTAAATGCATCTCACTTTATTTTTTCTTCAATATTGCCCTTAGTAAGAACAACCACTCCGCAGAGCAGGTCCTTGAATGTAATACCGCGCTTGGTGCCCCCACAGGCCTGGTACAGCCACTCCGCCACCTCGGTCGGAACTCCATCGCATAGCACTTCATGGATGAACGCCTCCAAGCTCAAGGTCGAGCCGTTCGCTCCGGCGCATCTCTTGAACGCCTCACGTATACGCCTTAACTCACTATCAGACACTGCAAATTAAATACACTTTTGACAATATTCTTCGTGATATACAACGCACTTACACTGAAAAACACCGCGCACCTCGTTTAGCTGCATCCTCGTAAGATATAAAACTAGGTTTTGAATCTTTTGCACCCATATTCGCGTATTCTCAAAGATCATAACATTTTTAGGCGTAATAAACACAAAGAAACAAAAAATATTACAGCTGACAGCTCACGTCGTATGATCTTTCGCCATATTGAATATTTTTATTTTTTTTCTACTGGAATCCAGTATCCACAACATTCCTTCAAGCTATGTCGGATACGCATACAGCAATAACAATTTTTAATTAGATTATAATTGTAAAATAATTTAATTTCAATTATTTTGTTTTCTATATAATAAAATCAAAATTATACCAAATTTATTAAAAATTCAATAAAACATAATATTCTATACAAGGTTAAAAAAATATCATATAAATCTATTTTGTATATTTTCCAACTTGTCATATTTTTTAGACAAAAGCAAGTTGTCATGTAGTATTATACTACTTAATTGAAAAGGAACAGTTTAAAAGAAGGCTTGTAAAATAAATGTGGTTTTTAAATTTTGCCATGCATTATTGTAGTTTTGATAATTGTAAAGTGTAAACACTTAGCAGCGTCTATAGCAAATAACATTTTAATTTTCAATTTATTTTGTATTTAATATAAGAATTTTGATCTTCTTTATATAAATTCCTTGTGTTATAAATTATTGAAAATAGTGCATTGTTCGATTATAAGTAAAATAATAATAATAGTTATATTTTCGAGATTTACATAAGATAAGCCTTATGCACTGACAGCTGTTTTCTTTGTTGTGAATTTTTAATTTGTTTTTGTAAATGTCTGTATCTCTTTGCGTGTTACGGATAGAAGTTGACGAGGAATTGCCCGAAATGGGTGATAATGCAGCAGAAACAGGTAAAATATTCAATTAATTCTATTCTTCTTTGTGTACCTCACAATTTTTTTTTAAATCATATATATGCTCTTTTCTTTATTTTCACTAAAAATGTTATTAAATCTATTAATATGTCACGCAGAACAAGCTAAAGAACAAAAGAAAAAAGACCGAGGCGCCCGCGAATCTAAGACAATTACAGTGGAGACATATGCAAGTGTGCTCACAGGGCCTAACTCAGAAACTGGCATTCTACCCACAAGCTCTCGGAGGTCACCCCCTGACAGAGTGTCAGAGGAACGGGAAACCATCAGCTTCTTCTGTGGAAATCCATTAGTGGAAGTGACAAAGGGGATTTTACATTTATATAAAGAAAAGTAATCCTTGATTTTTTTAAATATAATTTTTAATGATAATTTTTATTTTCTGATTTAATTATTTTTTTTATTTATCCATTATATGGATTGCTAGGTAGCCCAATATTGCATTTTATCTAGGAAGAAAAGAAAAATGAAATAGAAAAAAAATCTGAATAAATTAAACCTAGGGTGGTAGAGGAACATAGTGTTAATACAGGATGTTCCTTGCCTGTTGCTACATTGTGACATCTAATTAAAAAATATAATATCTAAGATAAATAATCAAAAGATCCAAGATAAATAGATATTTTAAATAGATTTCATTAGATTCTAAGTATTGAAATATTTGTGCACATTACACTAATTAGTAGTTAGTCTCACAAATTCACATAGTTCCAACAAGGAGAAAATTCGACCTTCATCAAAATATCTTTAAATTCTTTAATTATGGCTTTACTTTTAAACTTTTTATATCTTTGTATATTCAATTTCAGTGAATTAAAAGAGACAGAAGATGCTAAAACACTATGCCTCCTATCAGTTCCCGGGGCTTTAGGTGCAGCAGATCTCCTGGCATTTGCAGCGGCTTGTCAAGATGATATTTCACATGTCAGAGTCTTGAGAGATGGGTCCCCAGATCATTATATGGCATTATTGACGTAAGTACTTACAGTGTTAAAACAAAACGATCACCGGTTTGCGTGTAAACAGCTTTCCATACTAATTATTCAAAACAAAAAATCTGTACAAGTGTAAACAATACGTACATTAATGTCTGATGTTTATGTCAAAATTGTTACCATAGTCTATTCATGCTATTATACATATTTCCACAGTTTCCGTACATTCAAAGCGGCTCAGGAATTCCACTCGGCATTCTCTGGAGTGCCGTACAGTAGTTTAGAGCCCAACGCGCTATGCCACATGGCGTGGGTGTCCAGAGTGGAATGGGCGAGGCACGGCGGGCCGCCGGCGTCTCATACTGAATTACCCACTTGCCCTGTTTGTTTGGGTAAGGTTGTTTTTATTCATTTTTGATATACTACTATTACTGAAGCGTTTTGATAAATAATGTTCTCTTGGGAAACTAATGATTGTAAGAACTTTATTGCTTAATTATAAAATTAAAAATATTTTATTTTAAAAAATAAGTATTGAGTTAGTTGGTTATTAGTAGAATGTTCTAATGGACCAACTATATTTTCTTATAAGACTGACATTACTGACAATTTTATGTAAGGCTTTGACCGCTTGAACAGGAATATTTATTAAAATATTCATATTTACTAAATAATTATTACCTTTATATAGTATATAGATAATAGTTCAAAGTTCTAACAATGGTCTAGTTGAATGAAGAATGATCTGCCTCTATTTAATTTTACAATATAGTATAGTAATGTCAGCGAGCCATGACCGCTATGAGCTTAGGTTATTTTAAACTTCTGCACATTGTTTACAATATGTAGGAGAATATGTAATCAAAAGTAAGTACGATCTTAAAATCGTTATAGCTTAGTTCAGGGCGGTCGCGGCTCATTGACTGTGCTATACTAGATATAATAGTATTTCTGTGGTGCACAGAGCGCATGGACGAGAGCGTGGCGGGCGTGCTGAGCGTGCAGTGCGCGCACGCGTTCCACGCGGAGTGCCTGGTGCGCTGGCGCGACGCGCGGTGCCCCGTGTGCCGCGCTGCGCAGACGCCCGAGCCCCGCGCGCGCGCTTGCTGCACGCAGTGTGACGAGGGTGCGTACTCGGCACGCAGTACGTGCGTGCGTAACGGAATGTTTTAATACTGGGTTCCTTCTGCTTGCCTGCTATGTACGGAATGAACGGATGAAGCTAAAAATAAATAAAATATTTTTTTCTACTACTTTACAATTAGAAAATATCATTTCAAAATGTTGGGGCGAGAAACTTAATATACAATTCTTTGACTTACTCTAATATACTTTTCTGTGTGCCTACTTATCTAATTCTCTTAATCTATATATATATAAAATCGAAAGGTCACCCACTCATCACGAAATCTCAGAAACTACATGTGCTAGAAATTTAAAATTTTGCATAGGAGTTATTTATAGGACGTAGGTGCTCGCTAAGACGGGAATTTGTAATATTCAACTTCTAAGGGGTTGTTTTTGGGGTCGAAAGTTTGTATGAAACTTCGTTAGTACAAATGCTAGGAGTCTCAAATTTTGCATAGACGTCACTAGGACGTAGCCATGGAGACAGAAATTAATAATAACATAGTTCACGCGGGTGAAACCGCGAGCGGGCGAAACCGCGAGCGGGCCGCTAGTATCTTATAATTTCTGATTGATTATATTTATTGATAAATTTAATCAATAGTATTAAAAAAAAAACAACTATACTATATATTATAATTACATCCATGTTGTTGTTTTTTTATACACATACGTAATATAAATTAATTCATATTCAAAATGTGTACAACTAATGCAATTATTAAATAACTACAATTACTGTTTTTAACATATACAGAGGGCGAAGGCGAGGGCGGCGGTGTGCGAGAGGGCGATGGTGAAAGGGTGGGCGATGGTGAAGGAGAGGGTGGTGAGGGCGGGGCGCTGTGGCTAGAAGGCGCGGGCGCGGCGGAGGGGCTGGAGGCGGGCTCGCTATGGATATGCCTCATATGCGGACACGTGGGCTGTGGCAGGTATTATGTAAAAACAGTTGATATCTTTCAAATAAAATTGTTTATTGCTATATTTATTAAAAAAATATTAAATCAATGTTCATTAAGAGATACATTTTAATTTTTCTTTATCAATACTCAAAGCTGTTTTCACAGTTTGTCTTGCAAACAATTCTCTAGCGTCTTCTTCAATATTTATTCAGTTAAAAGACCAAATAATTAAATGTCATAATTTTATGCTATAAGTCTGTATGCTACTCGTGTTATGAGACTGCTTGATCTTGTTAGTAGTTATTTATTATTTACAGTGATTAATATTTTCTAATTAAAAACTTAATAACATAAGAACTTTATTTTGCTTGCTTATTTGAAACATAACCTAAAACAAATATATATTTCTTAGTTTATTATAAAATTTCATAGCCATTATATTGCTATAATTGCTATAATTTTTGTCAAGAATAATTATTTTATTCTTGTACATGAGAAATTATGTAGGATTGCTTGATGCTGGTTTAATAACGTCAAATGTTTATTTACAATTTCCATAATGTCAGAACATAGACAATCTGTAGACTAACATGGCGGAAAGGACAAAGGTTATATAGACAACTAGGAGACTTTTTAGGTGGCACAAAAATATTAATGTAGTAATATGTTTTGTATAGTAAAACTTATAATATTCATGATTTAAAAGTTACTTACAAAGTCAGGTTAATAGCCGATTAGCCATGAATTTATATATAAATATTGTTGTTTTAAATGTTAAAATGCTATGTATGCAATTTATAATATTGTAAAATCTTAATATTGTATAATGCTGTTTATCTATTCTTTGTATTTTTTTACAGATATGAAAAAGGACACGCTGCTAAACATTTCCTTGCGTCAAACCACACTTATGCACTTCAACTGGGCTCTAATCGAGTATGGGATTACGCAGGTATATCTATTCTTATTGTAAAATTGTTACTGTAATAACTTCCATATATAGACACCGATGTGTCTGTACAAGGAAGTTATACAAAAAATAGTTATTGTATTGATTAGACAATGTCATATAATTCAAAACAATTATTTTAATGTTTTTGCCTGTTTGTTGTATTGTCTTTTTATCTGTGTTTGTGCAGGATAATCTCAGAAACTGATTAAACTACTTAAATGTAGTTTTCTCAATCGTATTTTGTCAAACTTCCCTTAACATTTACTTAAGTTCGAGAAGTTTATTCATTTATCCCTAGCGGGGTAGGCAGAGAGAGTACCTTATTTGTTTAATTTAGTCGGTTTATAAATCAAGATAAAGTATTTTCCTTGACTAAATTGCTGTAACATAACTGTTTTATTGAATGTATTTCGGTCCCTGTGTATGTTAGGGGACAATTTTGTGCACCGTCTGGTGCAGAACAAGGCGGACGGAAAGCTGGTGGCGGCGGCGGGCGACAAGCTGGATCAGCAGCTCGAGTTCTCGTACGTGTTGGCGCAGCAGCTGGGCGCGCAGCGAGCCTACTATGAGGACCGCCTGGCGCAGTGAGTTACGCCACTAACATACAGTGTCTCAGTCAGAAATTCAAGTAAAGCTACAGAAACCTCCAGATAACTTCTTAGACGAAAATAAATTGTCACAATAATTATACAGTAGTAATAATCATAAATGAAATCATTAAAAATGTATACAATATAATATATAGATATAACAATAATATAATAAATACGAAACACAACAGAGCAGAAGAAACAAGCGCTACAGCGCTGTCGCGAGCGGAGGTGGCGCAGGCGGAGGCGGCGGACGAGCGCTCGCGCGCGGCCACCGCCAGGAGGGAGTGTGCCGCGCTCGAGCGACGCCTACAAACGCTCAATGCCAAGTGAGTCTGCGCGTGTGCGTGTGCGTGCGTTCTTTTTTGAGTGGTTCTATACCACATGCTTAGTTGTCCGTGCCCTTTTTTGTTGTTTATTGTTATCGTATTGTGATTTTTATATAATTATTAGAAAAATATTTTTTTTATTACGCTCCCGATTAGCATACGCACAACATTACCCTACGACCACTGTACTTCTCACAGGCGCCCATAAGAGCTTGTATTTGTTCAGGGACGAGCTACCCTCGTCTTTCCCCGCCCGGTGGCACTGTAAAGACCATTCCAGATCAAAAGCAGTTTACTCTTTTCTAAAAAAATCAAGAACGGTAATCACTTAACATTAGGTGTGACACTTTAGCTCGTTTGCCTGGTCTTATTCTATATTTTACAATATTTCCACTTTCAGTAGGTATTATATTTTTCTTTAAATATTTATACAAGAAAAACACTAAATAGCACTATTTCAATATTGTTATTTTATTCAGATTGTCATCACTCCAATCTGAGCTATCAGAAGAACGCTCCCTAGCGGCGGCACTGGCGCAGTCCCACGCACAATGGCAAGAGAGGGCTCAGCAACGAGAACAGGCCTTCCAGACTGAGGTATTATATGAAACTTTAAATTAGATTTACTGTTAACATGACGGTTTTGAGTTCGATTCAACCAGATTTCGTATATAAAGATTACAAAAATTGTAAAAAATCCCACTCAATATTGAAATTAACCAAATATGTCAGATTTATTATATTTATATAAATTATATTTTACATTGTAAGTTTTTCTTATATATATTTTTTTACGTGTTATAAATTAAAAATAAAGCAACTACTTATGCTTATTTTTATCCAGGTATCAGAACTCAAAGATCAGCTCAGAGACATAATGTTCTTCGTAGAAGCTCGAGGTCAATTAGAGAAGACAGAGGGCGCCACTCAAGATGAGATAGCCGCAGCCAGCGTCACCGTGCAACCACCAGCCAAGCCAAGGAGGCGACGACGATAGAAATAATATAATGTACAGTATGGTTCAGGAGTCAAGGCTGACTTGGGGTTACGCTTTTTGAAGTTAGTAGTAAGCATTATGCACTAGGGAAGTAAATAATCAAAACTAAGGACATTCCTAAAATCTCAGCTATCTAGCTAACTTCACTGCGGCCACGACTTGTTAACCGTACTGTAATATAATAGATAGATTATAAGTTATTCGAATTTTTCTTAATATTAAACTTGTGAAATGATAGTGGTATTACTAAGCACACTTGGACTTAAAGCTTTTCTTCTTTTTTTTTAATTCATGGGTAGGTAGAGGCCACCTCTATGTTTTAATGGGAACGGAGTGTCTCAAAACTAGGTAGAGAGCCTAGTTCCCTCGGCCTACCCGGCTATTTGTGGAAAAAAAAGATTAATGATTGGTAAGGATGTACAATATGACATAATATAGTGATCTTAGCTTTTGTCCTCTGAGTACTGGTACCTACTAACTATAAAATTAAATATTTTTTACAATCACTTTCATATTTTGGTTTATTTTATGATACATCTGGCATCTGTTAAACAATACCTAGATTATATAAAATTACAAATATTTTATGTAACATGTTATGTGTTTTTTTCTCAAATTGATACTTTTTTTTTATTAAAATGTAAGTAGTATGTTTTTTTTTCATTGTTGTTATGCAGCAGCTACAAACTTTGTGAGTACTGTGATATAAATAAATATAAAAGAATAAGATGTTTTATACTGTTTTATTGCAGTTTCCTGACTAATCATAATTAATATTTCATTTATTTGCAATCAATTATAATGAATAGATTTTGTCCTATTGAAGTAAATCATTCTAAATCTTGTCAATAATCTACATACTAAATAATCTACTACTAATTCTGGAGGCATTGCGTGTTGGGTGACTGAACTCAAAGCCGCGCTTTTGCCTCGATACCGGAGCGAAAAAACGAAAGTATAAATTTACATACTAATTTAATATTAAATTGTTCTTTATGATCTTGTGTGACCAATAAGTTATAAGTATATAATGCCGTGGGAATTGGTAATACTTAGTAGAAAGTAAAAAGAGAATATTTTTTTAATGTAGCACTTAAAATTTTTAACAATAAAACCAGTGTATGGTTTGATTAGGAAAAAATATATATAAATTAAAAAATAAATAATAATATAATGATTTTCGTCACAATGGTAGAGTGGATAACCGCACTAATTATGATATCTTTTTTATTCGTGAATAATAGTATAGTTTCATTATTAAGAAAAAAAACTTTTTTTAACATTAATAATAATAATAACATTTAACAATTAATAAAAGAGAGCATACGATTGGTTTACATTTTATTCGGTAATTTGAATAAAACATTGCAATTTATGAAATTTGCCAGTTAGGCCACTTCAACGAAGAAAAAGTAAATGTCGTGAATCATCGCGAACATTTTACGGTAGTTGTGAATATTCCAAATGTCGAATGTTGTATTATGTTATATGATGAGGGTAGTAAAACTTTCTTATAGTAGTTATCGAATAGACAACGCGTAATCGTAGCTCCTCTATTACAAGGAGAGGACGAGAGGAAGTGGTGCCAAGTAAGTGGAATTAGATTATTCGCTAAATGCTAACTGAGTATTTATTATATTGTGTGACTAATATTAGTTATATTCAACATATTATTTCCATTAGGTTTGTGTGTAATGCGATCAGGGGCTGCGGCCGTTTAAACTAGAGATCGTAACTAGGACGTAACGTGTAAGAGTGCTGTTGTTATCAGTAATTCAGTAGTCTGTGTTGTTATCAGTAGTTCAGTACTAGGCTGAGTGAGGATTGAGGTGGCTACTAATTAAGGACTAGCCCTTTTACACTGTATTAGTTAAGAAATAGAGTAAAGATCATTCAGACGCAACCTGTATATGTCTATCCGCATATTGATATATATTTATAAACAAGTCTACATAATTATTAGGATATTCGTCCAATACCAGTAACAGAGAGTACAGAGACAGAGAGTATTTGGCGACAGTAATAATAAAATCTATGATATCCATAAACAACAGTTACTGGAATAAACGCTGAACGTATCGATTGTAGATGTCACCACCAAGAATAATCTGTATCAATTTCTAGAGATGTAACTTAACGGCATAACTTAAAAATGAAAATAATTTTAAAATCATTGATTTCAGAAGTTAATGTTATTAAAATATTGGTATTATAAAGATAAAATCAAATGATATGATTTTAGAAGTTATTGTCATGTAAAACTATAGATCAGTGATATTAACGATAATAACTTAACTTCACACTTTAACCCTAGCGGGGTAATCAGAGACAACGGAGCGCCAAAAGCTACGGTCTCTACTTACCTCTTTCGCCTCGTCTACTGTCATCATACATGCCCTTCGGGGCGTCCTCATGCTTTTTACGTGCCCTTTGATACTGTGTTTTCGAAGGTCAAGTGTTAACCGAGGTGTCCCCCTACCTCTCTTACCGCTCACTTTTCCACCATAGATCTTTTTTGCCATTATTTCATCACTCATTCGTTCGACGTGCCCAAACCAGTTGAGCACGTTCTTCTTCATTCTCACTATGACATCCTCACTAGTACCTGCCATTCTGTGTATCTCTTCATTGCGGATTCGATCAGCTAAGCTGACTCCGCATATCCTACGAACAGATCGCATCTCCACGGCATTCATCTTTCTTTCCTTCTTCTATCTAATCCATCTAATTCCCACGTTTCGTACACAGATCGTACACACATACGATAATAAATTTATAAAATTAGTTAGCGATATAAAATATTTTGAGTTTGTTAATACCTAATCAAAACACTCGAGATATCAAATTCGAATATATTTTCATCGTTTTCACATCACTATCGTTCACTAACGCGAATCGCGATTGAAGTGCCTCCATTTTAATTGACAGCCGCCCTTAATTATTGCATTTGTATTAGTTTTATGTATTAAATAAGTAATTTTCTCTGAAGATTTTTTAAAATAGTATTAGTTAAGTTCAATTAAAAAGCTACATATTAAAAATATTGATCAAATATATAGGTTATTAAAACTTTATGACGGGAACCGTATAGGACTAGGTAAGATCAAGGCAACCTCATAAAATGTCTAATCTTGCAAAATGGTCTGCATATGCGAACTAAATACTCACAACATAAAGTAAACAACAATGACTTAGCATAATCAGCATAATCGAATTACATAAAAAATATATAAGAGACCATTTTGCATGGCTGCGTGTAACTTTCGCAGGACTGAGTGACTTCCAAGACTCTTTTCGGAAACATCGCTGTTGTTATTTCTGGCGGTTTTGTCAATGACTATACTCTGTAACGCAATCAGAGTCAGTTTTTTGCAATACCGTCGATCTCCATCGTGTTACGATGATATAACTTGTTCAAACCAACACCGAAAGTCAGCAGCTAGCGATGGGAAAGATCCAATTGTTTTAGTGCATTGGATTTTTAAGCTATCGTTATTTGTGGACTATCTAGATCTCCTAACTCGTTTGCTCGCTATGGCGTCATACATTCTTTAATAACCGGATTAATGGAACAATTATTCTTATTTACCTATTATTGGTAAGGTTTATTCAAGACAAATACAATGAGTTTATATTTTGTTTTATTTTATGCAATGCTTGCTTACAGAACAGTATAGGTTATTTATTTATGTTATTAATTTTATTTTATAAATATTATATTTGATATTTTCTATTTTTGCACCAATAATATACTATAACAATAGGATTACTGATCTGACTGTTTTGATTACTGTGACTGTAAACATGATTATGGCACAAATTTTTTTTAGCTTTTTATTGTATCCTGCACATAGCAGGGAGGCAGGGGGAACCTGGTGCTGTAGTGTTGAAAAATAATTTCCCATTTAGACATTTGTTACATTTGGCTCCACTTTCCACTGAACTCTGAATTTGCATATTGAATGGCAGAACTCAATGCTATGCTTCACCTTGTTACTCAAGCAAAGAAATGAAAATATTGAATATTTTATATCCTTGAGTGGAAATTAAACCCACAATCTGTCATGTTTACAGTCATACACTTGTGCCCTTGTGTTACTGGCCTACACCTTGACTCTGGCTTTTTTCAGTATTAATTCCTTAATATTTATTAACTTATGATGTGACAGGTGTTTTCTAACATCAATATGTCTCGTATGTTTTCTGTCTTGTCCTGTATTGTCCATAAAAAAATCATATCTGCTTAGAAATGAGTGTGAAGATATAGGATAAGAGTGATTTGTCACTAGGATCAGCAGCTTGTCACTAGCATGTTTATGATATAGAAAAAATGTTTCTCTTTCATATCTTAATATTTTAAATTTTTATGTCAGTTAAAATTGAAAATGTTAAAATATGAAAGACAAATTACAACATGGACTCTTGTCATGGACTAAATATATTTCCTACATGATTTTTAAAAGGATTTTCATTTTCATCACTTTCCACACAAGGAGGAAAAATTTATACAAAAAAATTATAGGATATAAAACTTAACTTGTAAACTCAGTCATGTCAATATAAATCATGATAGTGACTATTTACTTTTTTATTAATTGATACTGATTTTGTTTCGCTGTATGTTTTTATCGTTTTACATCACACACATCACATTTACCCCTTTCCATATCATAGAGCAATTTGAAATTAGTTATTTCTAATACCTTATTAATATGTGAATAATTTATTATTCTCTAAATTTAACATATTTATCAATTTCCTCCATTGGATATTTTCAATTTAAGCTATGTGATTCCCAATTCATTCTAGTTTATATCCATGATATGAATGACTATAGTTTTTGGTGTAGTAGTAACATTGTTTCATTAGCATTGGTAATGAAGGTTTGAAAGACGGGTTTATTTTGTATAAATAGATTTAACTTTAGTTTTAAATATGTAGATTAAATATTTATGACTGCTAAGTATAAACTTAGCTTGTAATAAACATTAGATATTAGCAACCTGGAGATGCTGATCAGTCCGCACCCTGAGGAAATAGAAACAACTTATAGTAATTTAGATGGTAATCAGTTAATTGCACGTGTAGCATTTTACATAAACAAAAATCTTTTATTATCTAAAATATCTGAAAGTTTGTTACAAATTTTGTAATGATGTTATGTGTTATTTGATATGTTAAAGAGTAAATTTATTTATTAAAAAAAATGCGACAGTAAAATAGTTAAAAATATACCAATTTCGAAGTTTAGCTCAGGCTCAATTTTTGTGCTGGCTGGTTGTGGGTTCGATCCCTGCTCGACGAGATGAAATATTTATTTATTTATTTAATTATTTTTGTGTCGAGGCAAAGCACGGTACTCAACACGCAATGCTCCAGAATTCGGCAGAAAGTGGGGAACGGAGAGTCTCAACACTAGGATCCCGGATGTGTGCGGAGGGATACAGTGCGAAGCAGATTTGATTATTAATATTGTTGTTAATTCAAAATGTCCGCAACAAAATGGTGGATTGTAAATTTTTGCCCAACCCCCCCTAATATGTGTATACGCTAATGAAATTGAAATAACATAACTTTTCCGAGAGTGTTTTGCATGAAAACCGCCCAGCCCACCAAACCCACAACCAGTGAGTTAAAATATTACGTAACCAATTAACTGCACCGCAGCAAACAAGATCAACGACCACAAAACCCGAAATTTGACATTGAGGAATGCAGACCATTCAAAATATAAATGTTCACTTCACATTTTAAAAAGAAAACTAAAAGATACGGACGACAAAAATCTTGGTGCCTAACAACTCATAATAAAAATAAACCCACAAACAGTCGATTTTAGAGTGCCACTTTGTGCCACCACCACGACTGGCTTCAAATATGATATTAAATAGTACCTACAATATTAAATAGCTTTTTTAATTTAGATTAGATATTCCTTTAGAATTTAAAGACCTATTATGCTTGATGCTTGCTGTAAATAGGTTTATGCTGTATTATTTAATGATTTAACATGTTAGCTACATATACGCCTATCAGTGGCTTACAACTAACAAATATTACATATTACGTAAAAAATAATATAACGTTTATATGAAGGTTTATATATATTTAGGTATAGACTTAGACATACTATATACAAATAAAACAAAACTGTAAATTAAGTGTTTTGTCAATACATTTGTATACTTTACAATAGCGTTATTTTTAGGCGATAATAAGATGTCAGATTTTCTGGAGTCTGCGTCTCCACCGGCGAAGAAGCAGAAAGTAGACAATGATACGGATGCAAAACCAAATGAAGTATTTGATTTTACTGAAGATAACTTGGGAAAGGAAGATAGCTTCACGATCGGTGATAAATATACTGATATTGTTAATCCTGCTGAAGTTGAAAAGTTAAGGGAGTTTAGAGTTTTAGATGAAGTCAAGGATAATGATGATGACAGTAATAATGAAGATTCCGATAGTTCAGAAGGTATTATTTGCTTAGTTCTTGAGTATTAAATATTTTATGTATATATTTAGTTTCTTTTAAAGAATATATAAAATGTGAAATGTTTGTGATTCTTCTAGAATATACTTATATTATTTGTAGGTAAATCGGAAGAATTACCTGAGGAAGAAATTGAGAAGATGCTCGATGAGGACTTGCCGCCTGAATTGAAGGAAGCACGAAAACCAAAAGAGAAACCGTACGTTACACGTACTAAAGTAGTGCTTGAAGGTAGGTTGGAAAAAAATCGGGATTGGAAGTACCTCGTCCAAAAACTGTTTGTAGAAATATAATCACAAATAATAAAGTTTAGCTTACTAACCTAACTATTTATTTTCTTTAGAGAAAGGTGTTAATCAGTTCGAAATTCTTCCATTGGATTGGATGATGGTACGTCACAGCAGCGGCATGCCCGTGTACGTACATCGACCTACGAGAGTTTGTACATTATCCAAACCATATTTTCTAGGCAAAGGCAATACTAGGGTTAGTACTGTTTAAAAGAAAATCTAATTAAAATATTATACAATTAATATCCATTAAATATATTTAACTAATATAATAACTTAATAATATGGTTTTCAGCGACATGACATTCCTATAAGCGCGATACCCTGCTTAGCTTACCGACGTGCTCTCGAAGAAGAAGAGAAACAAAAAGACATAGATCGTAGAGTCGATGAACAGATTAATAATAAAAAATGGTTGCAAGCTCAAGGGCTCACTGTTTTGAATCGTGATGAAGACACGTCTATGCCGATGCCCATGCAAGATGATATTGTACTAAAAGATGAGGTCAATAATAAAGCGGCTATTGATTCCGAGCTTAATGCCGCAGGCAAATGTCCATTCAGTCATTTAAGAAAGAGTGGAGATAAGGAAAATATTGAATCAAATGAAAGTAATGGTGTCGAAAATGAGATTGAAAGATCCAATTCGGTGAAAGAAAAGATGAAAGATGGTGATAACTCCAACAATAATAATAATGAAGAAGCTAGTTCTGACAAAAAAGATGACATTCGTTCTGATGATGCTAATGATTCAAACACAAACACTGATAACGCAACTAACGAGCCTAGAGTACTATTCAAGGATATTCCTCTCAATCGTCAACCAGTTATTTTGCCCGGCGGTATTATAATGCCTTCGCCGATCGTCGAATCTGTAAACACTAATTGGAAGACTCAACAATTAACACCTGAACATATAAATGATTACTGCAAAGCTCTGTTTAAATTCAAGATTGTCAATTTTATGCATTTTAAGTAAGTATTTGTTTTTTTTTTAGCTTCAAGTAAATCCCGCACTTAGAGGACTTAGATCGGTCTTGAGATGGAGTTTGCATTAATAAATTGTAATCTACGAGTGGAAACGGCGATCACCGATTTGATAGCGGTCGTATAAATATGGTCCTTTGTCGTCTAGCCTAAACTAATTTAATATGGAACGAAATACGTTTATCCGTATTTTAGTTTATACTAAATTACTGTTTACAGTCGTTGGGCAGATCGCAGGAAGTATACGAAGGCTCGGAAGGCGTTGCAGTACCCCAAGTTACCTGAGGGAACCAAGTTGATTACTTTACCAGCTACAGGTAACGGACAAGATGGTAAGTTGAATTTATTATTCAGTTGTCTTCTTATTTTTTATGAAATGGATAAATTACATATAAAATCAAGAAGCCAGTCGTGGCGCAGGGGCACAAAGTGTGGCACTAAACGCGACTGCTTGTGGGTTTGATCCCCACTCGAAGAAAAGAAATATTTATTTAAATTTATATTTCCATTTCTTCGCTCTGGTGTCGAGGTAAAGCGCGGCGTTAAGTTCCGCCACTTAATACGTAACTCCAGAATTCGACGGAGAGAAGGGAACGTCTTAACATTAAGTTAAGACGTTGCCCTCTAGCAGAGATGCCTACCCTGCTGTGTGCGGGATACAGTGTAAGCCGATTTTATTTTTTAAAATAAATAATATTCAAATCAAGCTAGAATACTTAGACCTGGATATGTTTTCCAGGCAAGGCAGCTCAGCGCGACTGGGTCATGAACATGGACGGCTGCAGCTACCTCTCGGAGTTCCACAAGTACGTGTGCCGCGCACTCAACAAGAGACCCGTCTACGAGTACAAACAACTTGGTGAGATGCCTTTTACACGAGGTTTTACTTTTGTTAACTTTACACTTTTACAATCGCCCTCTTATTTTGTATTAAAGAATAATAGTCAAATTTGTTTTATTCTCATTCGCTCTTTCGTTTACTCACATTCATAACCAATATGAATCAATATGCACATTTCCCATATTAAGTAACTAGAGACCCACCTGCGACGTCACGTCGTTATGTGGTATCTAAATTATACAAATTCTTTATATAAATTATAGCCTATATGTCATTCTGATGTATTAGCTATATTAACATAGTTACTGTTAAGTTATTACTATACTTTGTAATAATAAAAATATATTCTAATACTTTTCAACAGAGAACGCCTCAACACCGTACCAAGCCACAGTGTTCATAGGCGGCATGCAATATGGTGTCGGACTGGGCTCCAGTAAACGACAAGCTAAATACGCAGCAGTGCGTGCGTCAGTACAAATACTAATACCCGACATGCGCCCGGCGCCTAACGCCGCAAACGCCGGGAACGCCGTGGCCGATGGCTCAAGTACCAATGCTGGTGGTTCCACACCAGCTGTTGGGGATTCTAATGATAATGAATTTGATGTGAGTATTTTGTTTAGTATTGTTTTATTATAAACTAGCAACCAAATGTGGCTTCCCCCGCTTAAATTTGTTGTCATATTATTTTAACTAAATTATATAAAATCTTTACACAACTTGTAGCTTATGTGTTATTTTGATCTATAGGAGCTGTATATAACATTATAATATTACTGCATAGTTTCATCTAAATCCGTTCAGCAGTTCTTGAGGGAAAGTGAAAAAAAACATCCATCTTCGTTAACTTTCACACTTATAATATTAGTACATTAGTAGATAGTATATTGAATGTAGAATGGGAGTAAAAAAATAATTTTCATATGTTCTGTTTGGAATTTTTAGTAGATGAGTAGTGGATGGGTGGTGGAATCCATCTCTTTTTGAGCAGCAGAGATTTTTTTTAATATCTATTCTATCATTATAATGAATATATATCACTTTTTATAACTCTTATTTCATGAGTGAGTTAATACCAGATTCCCCCTATATACTTTGGTATATGCGGGATACATACATAAATCTTAAAAAGTAATAATAATCTGTCTCCTATATGTTAAATTTATTTATAGTTCTTCGATTATGTGGGGATCGAAGATCCACGTATCGCGGAGTTCTGCGCCGCCACGTGTGAGCCCTCGCCTCATGCTATATTGCTGACGTGTCTATTGCGCAACTTCGGTGCTGGAGACTGGCAGGTTTGGAGTTTTAATGTTACTTTTGTCGAGAATATCATTTATAATAAAATAATTCGTTTCTTTAGTATATGTTATGAAGAATGAAAAAATATTTTTTTAATTCTTATTTTTTTTTATAAATCCAATATTTATATTGCATAATTACCTTAATAACAGCCCAAATGCGAAATGAAGAAGCTAGAATACCAAAAGATCGAATTAACGATGCGTGTAGGACAACACACAGCCACAGTCGTATGCAAGAACAAGAAAACAGCAAAACAACGAGCGAGCCAGGCCATATTGCAAGCGTTGCACCCGCATGTGAAATCCTGGGGCTCTTTACTACGGCTTTATGGGTCAAGATCTGTCAAAAGCTGTAAAGAAAAGAAGCTGGAGGAACAACAGATAACGCTATTGCAAGACAAAGCTCGCCATAATGAGCCCAATCATGCTGTTTTAGCTAAATTGCGCGCGGAAATGCTTAAATTACAAGCTCGTGATGCCGCCGTCGTGCCAATTGGTACGTTGTTGTTAGCGGACGCATTGCCGGAGAATTCCGGGTCTAATTTAGATGCAGTACAGCTTTAGGTTCAATCAATCGAAGTTCCAACAGTTTCCGATGATGTCCAATTGCTTCTGAACTCTGACAAAGGTTTCCAAATACTTTAAAAGGTGTCCGATAATTCCCAACACTATTGATAACTACTACAATGAAAATAATCCTACGCACACACACACACAGGCTTGTTACTTAAGTTTGTAATTGATTTGAATTTAACTTTAAATATTATTCTTATCAAATAGTAAATTTGTTTATAAGTAATCATTCATAGGTTTTTTGTTAAATATTTTAAGGCACTTTTGGTATAATTATAAATATTGTTTGAAGTTACATGGAAACATGGATATTTGAATATTCATAAATTTGGATGTCAATTTATAAGAGAACCTTATATTTTTGAACTTTTCTTTATATCCTGCACCTAGCAGGGTAAACAGAGGAAACCTAAGGTATAGCGCGCACTAGTGATTTTTGTCACCGNGAATTCCGGGTCTAATTTAGATGCAGTACAGCTGTAGGTTCAATCAATCGAAGTTCCAACAGTTTCCGATGATGTCCAATTGCTTCTGAACTCTGACAAAGGTTTCCAAATACTTTAAAAGTGATCCGATAATTCCCAAAACTTACGGATATGTCTGATTAGTTCCGAACACTATTGATAACTACTACAATGAAAAGAATCCTACGCACACACACAGGCTTGTTACTTAAGTTTGTAATTGATTTGAATTTAATATTTTTGTTAAATATTTTAAGGCACTTTTGGTATAATTATAAATATTGTTTAAAGTGATATGGAAACATGGATATTTGAATATTCATAAATTTAAATTTCAATTTATAAGAGAACCTTATATTTTTGAACTTTTCTCTATATCCTGCACCTAGCAAGGTAAACAGAGGGAACTTAAGACTTTCCATGTTAAGTGACGGCGTCAAAACGAAATCTTTATTCTATATCTAATGGCATTTACTAAATATAATTAGGTATGTAATGGGCTAAATTAGGTAGACTGTTTTTATTAAATATTTAGAATGACCTGCATCATGTTTTGAATAATGAATATAGGGTTGTACTCAAATACGTTTGTTATATAAATATTTTTTAGGCTGAACGTAGCGTATCTGATGTTTATACTAAATTAATTGAAAAAAACAATACCCCTAAACAAATATTGCTGTGTTCAGATAAGTAAAGCACTTAGGTTAATTATATACATTTTTTTTTATTTTATATCATGATCATGATATTACTTATGTTAAACTATAAATAACTACACTTTGTGCATAGTATGTAATGAAATAAAAAAAAGATGATATACAAATGGTGCAGCTTAACGCTGAATCCAGTATACAAAAGGGTAGGAGAAGGAAAACCGATGTCAAGACACTGTCTGTTTTCCAATTTCTACCCAAATTCGAATCTTGGGTTATTGAGTGGATGGCTTAACGCCGTGGAGCATCGAACCTGCTACCACTGCATTTTTTCCTCAATATGATAATACATGTACTATTATTAATATGAAATGAAACGTTTCTATGGCGTCATTGTAGAAATACTACTATTTCTAGTATGCATAATATAGGATATAACCAGGACTAAAATAAATAATCAAATAATTAAAATGTTGTTTTATTTCAACAATTTACAATTTTTTTTAAGTTGTTTTAATTTACATATATTTATATACAATACAATATTTACTTATAGTTATATAGATAATATATTACTATTTCATAATTTAAAATGTGATTTTAAATTAATTAAAGAATACTTGCTGTGTAAAAATATTACAAATGATACTGAATAACAAAAACTCAAAATAAAAATGTATGAGGTGGGACATGATTTTCGATGAAAACGGGCGTGGGTTCAAAACCTGAGACGAATGATGTTGAAACTGTTCTTATAATTAATATTTATAATATATTTGATATTTTATAAGTAGGTACTAATTTTTATTGCAAACATTGGTAACATTTGGAATTATATAAATAAATACTAAAAAAGTACAATTGAATCTGTAGAAGTTTAACCAAAAGGTTAATGCATTTTTTATTTCTTTTTTAAATCTTTCAACTTTTTAATTTTAATAAATATCCACTCTCCTGGTTTATTTCATTTGTAACTTAAGGGTATTCTAACATTAAATATTAACACTAAGGTAGTAAAGGTACAGGTAGTTTCCCGAGGTATCAGCCCCACAATCCCCAGCCTGGGTAGCGGCTCTCGCTGGCTGTGAGCACGTTGGACAGTCCACCCTCTGTATTCTGTTGGTAAGGGGACTAGAAAAAAAAAATCTTGTTAATTTTTTAGTCTATTGGTTAAGTATCTTTATCAGCTTAGGGGGCAGCAGGGAACCTGCTGTTAAGTTTTTGCCTCACACAAATACTTTGAATCGTATGAAAACTAGAATAAAAACAGTAATATTGTACTAGGGATACTTCTAACTTCTAATTTGAAGTTAAATTTCAAGGGCAGTTTGATGAGGAATTGTTTGGGTTTTCTCTTTGTTAAAAATTATAATTATTTAACATGACAGGGTGGGCAGGAGAAACCTAGGACCCTATTGTTCAGACACACCGTTCCCATCAACACATTTTCCCAGTTTCTACCGAAATAAATAAATAAACACAAATAATAATAAAATACATACAGTATTTGAAGAAAGCCAACGTTTCTTTATAAAATCAGCAGCTCGCTCCCCTATCATGACGACAGGTGCGTTGGTGTTGCCCGACGTCACCGCCGGCATGATGCTTGCGTCGGCCACGCGGAGGCGGTCAATGCCTTGTACCTGAGGAATGAAGGAAAGTGGTGTTCACGCTGTATCCCGCACAAAGGGTAGGCAGAGGAAACCTAGTGTTAAGACACTCCTTTATTTCGCCGAATGCGTGTTGAGTAACGGAACTCAAGGCTGCGGTTTGCCTCGACACTAGAGTGAAGAAATAGAAATATCTATAAATTTAAAAGTAAATATTTCATAGATGAGTAGCAGATATAAGAGGAGCCGGTCGTGGCACAGTAGCTCAAGCATGTGACTGTGGAGTGTGTCAGTTAAGACCAATTGGCCATTGCACGGCGAATTGAGACTCTTAACACTATGTTCCGCGTGATACTTCACCCTGCCCCCGCCCGCTTTGAAATCTATATAATAACCTGAAGTAAATTATCCACAACAGCCAAAGGGTCTCCCCTAGGCCCCATCCTGCAGGACCCTGCCTGGTGGTTCTCAGGCGCGGTCTGCGTCCTCACCGCGCACTCCCAGTACGCGTCGCAACCGAACTTCAACTTCTCGCAACCTTTGACTGGGGTCTTATCTAGCTTCATGCCGTACTTCTTCAGGGCTTTCGTTTCTGATAGCTTGATGGCGAATTTGATGCCTTCGATTAGGGTTTTTACGTCGTCTTCGTGGGTGAGGTAGCTGGAGTTATTAAAATGACTTTATACAAAGCGTGGCATATAAAAAATATTTTTAAATTAGTTTATACAATTACTACAGGAATAATGTTAGAACGCTATAGAGGGGAATTTTATCTAAACTTTAACTTAAAGAACTATGAAATGTACATAAAATACTTAAGAAAGAAAAATATTTTTTACATAATGAATAAAAATTAGAACCTGCGCGCGTTGGAAATCGTTCCAACGCTCTGACCACTAAGCCATACGCTACGTCGGAATATAAGTGTATTCCGACTTTAAAAATGTTAAAATTACTTACTTAGCATATATCTTAGGATATTCAAAAGGATCAGAACTGGCTATCTCCAGCCTGCCCCTACTCTTTGGATGCAGTACAGCAGGGAACATCTGCACAGAGCGGGAGCCGTCACCGAGTTTCTCCCCCACCATGCCTGTCTTGGCGCAGTCCGCGAGAAAACCGCCGAAGAAAAGCTGCACATCCGGATTGTCTTCCTTTGGATTCGCATATTTGGTTTTGATGAATGCTGTCACTTCGGATATGCCTGGAATTGAGTATTGTCATGCTGTATCCATAAGATGCAGAGGAAACTTAAAATTAAGACACTCCAGTTCCAGACTTTCCGCCAAATTTCAAAAAGTTCCGTCTTCAATGGCAGAGCTCTCCGCCGCGTTTGTCTTGTTACCAGAGTGAAGAAATTAAAATAATTCATTACACTAAGTAAGAATCTAACACGCAACTCTCGCGCTTACAGTTAGACTCTGTGTAGTGGCGCTAAATTGTGACTGAAATTAATATTATTTTAAAAATAAAACCTATTTTAAAAGCTTTTATTTAACTTGCAATGTATGTATGTGGGTTCGGGTGAAATCTTAGAGCTCAATTTTGAAGTAGATATCGTCAACCGATTGAGCTGAAATTTTGTATACACGTTTACTTTGGATGACAATGCACGATAAAA
>JAKRZM010000173.1:23306-62887 GCA_036379175.1 Heliconius cydno galanthus | reverse complement strand
ATCACTTCGGCTGACTAGGAAATTTTAATCACCGACTACCATGACTCTCACCGTTAAACTCTCACCGTACTTGTGGTTTTTTCGCAAAAGCAGATTTTTAAAACTTAAAGCACCTACACTTCTTGTTACCTACATTACTGTTGACTTTAAACTATAACAGCTGTTGTAAGCCATTTGAGTGTGTAATTTGTTTGAGCCTAAATAAAAGCTACAAGTATTTGTCTTTTTCATTTTCGTGAATTTATCAAAATATTATATTAATTATTATTTATTTTGAAATCCAGACTACAAATAATATCATAGCGAAATGTACTGTAAAAATATTAGTGAATATTGAAATACTACTTTACATTTTTTAGACAAAGGAAAGGTTTCCTAGTCTGTCTGTGTTAATTCAAGACGTTGCGTAATGAGTGGCGGATGTTAACATTGCCCTTTTTCTAGCAGAAGGAAACATATTTTTTTAGATTCACGCTGTAACCGCACATGGCAGAGGTAGAGGGGATCTAGGAGTTTGGTGTTAAGACACTCTGTTCCCCATTCAGACACGCCCACTCCCCACTTTTCGCTGAATTGCGTCGTGGGGAGCTCTCTTTCTAGGATCATCATCAAAGATTTATTAACCAAGAACTAGTTGTAAGAGGGGACAACCACGGGCGATCTTTGGAAACGTGCCGTCGGTTACTCTGGAAGAAAATACGGTAAAAAGTATGAGGATCCCTCGGAGGGAATTAACGAGACGATGCTATTTTCATATTATTTGATCTATCTATTTTATTAGAGTGAAGTAGCGAAAACAATTAATTCTCTCGGTGGATATCAAACCCGTCATCAATAGCCGTCATGTTTACACTCAGATGCTATGCCGCTGTGTCATAACGGTTTCCAAATTAAATGTGTTTAAAAAAAATATACTGCGTAATGCAAAAAATACAATATACAGGATTTTAAAGAAACAAAGGTTTTCGAGGAGAGCGAACAGCTTTTATTGAGGTAAAAGGTACACAGTAGCGGATGAAAAATAAATTAAAGGATTACAACTAGTTGGTAGTCGGAAACATGAAAAGATCGTACAAATGTTATAGCGTGATATAAAATATATAGTACAATTTGACAACTGCTTTAGTGACAGTTATTATTTAGGTACAGATTAATTATATAATTGTGTTTTTCTTTCAAACTCAACTCAACTCAATTTCACTCAACTCAATTTTTATGTTCAAACTTTCAATAATCTATTAGCGCCGTGGTAACACAGCTTCGATTCGATATAGCATAGTAAATAGAGTTTAACTTGTTTAACCCGTTCCCCATTTTAGTATCCATATTTTGGAGACATTGTGTTCTAAGTTGTAAGTAAGCGTTAACTTCCGCCACTCAACACACAATGCCTCCAAAATTTGGCGTAAAGTGTAGAAAGGAGTGTCTTAACTCTAGGTTTCCTCTACCTACTCTGCTGTGTGCGGAATACAATGTGAAGCTGTATATTGTATTCTAAGTTCAAAATATTAAATTTTATTAGTAATATAAGCATTAATACCAATAAATTATAAGTATTGATACCAATTTAATGTGCGACACAGACTAATATTGTAAAAATAATAACTATTCTACTACTTTGTAAGCTCTATAATTTGATAGATGATAGTGATAGTGGGGCAGATGTTAGATATTGATTGCTATATAAGCAAGAGTACAAATTTAGAACTATGTGAACATAAAATAAAAGGCAAAAAGAATAGTTTTACAACACGTGAAACAAATATTAAATGAAATAATGAATGTACACGATAAAAGGCAAAGCTATATTTACAATAATAGAAGAGGAAATTTATAATAAATAAGTAGAAAATTATCAACTAACAACTGAGAAAGTAATTATTCAAATAGAAAATCTATTGTCTCTTATATTTAATTATTTACTAAGGATGTCTATTGAAATTTGTAATTTTTTGTTTTATGTGAATATTATTAAAGAAATTTTCAAAGTATTAACTTCTTTAGCCGCGTTGAGTACTTTTTGGTAACACTCCGCTCATGCCTCATCTTAATATTATGTTTCCAGGTTCCCTTTTCCTACCTACTACCTACTATATCCGGGACACCTACCTGAAGCTAAAAACAATCAAGTTTATCACTCAGTGATGATAAACTATCCTTAAGAGCTCTGGCTCCAGCTGTTTCCCTGGCACTTTTCGCTACTATGTGGTCAATCTGCCTCCAGGATAGTCCGATTGCTACCACTGCTTTAACGCTGCTTATGAACACCCTAACCTGTTGTATAACCACTCGAGAAGAGCAACCTTACTATATACAGGATATAAACGGGAAGTTAAAACTAGTTTCGAATAGTTCTCTCAGCTCAAACTAAATTAAAATGTATTTTTCAGTTGAATTCAAATTACAACAACTCTGTCGACGTCAAATACATTTCCTGAACTTTGCGAAGTTAAGTTTGAAGCGGGGCTTGCCCGCTTTTGTGAGGTTGTATACGAACAATTGTTGTACTAGTTGCTTACTCGGGTAGATTGACGTTTTTATTTAGTTGTGTTGCTTAATGGCCAATATCATTTAAGTCAAATAGTTTAAAGAAATTGTATAATTTTTTCATCTTTATTCCAAGCGCAATAGGAAATATGAGCTATAGTGTAATTATTATACGGTTAGAAAAAATATATTTAATGTCAAAAAAATTTGCAAATATGTAGTTTTATAAAATAACTAGTCTAAGGAAATAACTGAGAGTTTTATATAATAAGTGCCCGAAGTACTCGCTGTAACTCTGACCGTTTTTAAAATAAGTTATAGTTCATATATTCGTATTAATTTTCACAATAATTATCTATCAGAGATAAATTTACAATTGTATTCAACTTAAAACATAATATTGCACTATTACTACGTAAATGGGTTAAATTAATAATTGAAATTGATTTACAGGAAGTCATTAAAATCAAAAACCTAGTGTTAACATCGTTCGACTAATTTTAACAGTATTAATATTAATATCATTGGAATATTAATTATTACAGGAAATGTACAAACTGAAATTATCCAGATAATAAAATAGTACTAATTTATTGACTTGATATTATGAAGCCGTCAACAGGATAAGCGTGCGACTGTAGACACCGGCTGTAGGTTCGATTCCCAATCGGGGGCACGAATTGTCTAATTAGTTAATTCCCTTATTCTGGTAACGAGGCACACCGCGGTGTTGAGTTCTGCCACTCAATACGCAAGAGTTGGTCGGAAAGTGAGGAACAGAGTGCCTTATAAAGGGTTAATACTACCACTGCTACGAAGCTTGAAAAACGACTCGATATTATAATTACGAGGCCATAATTATGCAAAGGGACACTTCAATTACCTCACAATAAAATTAAAAATCCAAATATTGCTTATTCAATTAGACCATTACAAGCAGCTTTGAATCGTCTAAGTATATAGAACTGTCAGTCGTACAGGAAGCTAGCTTATATGATAATATCATCTATATATATAAAAGGACTTGTCCTCACTGACTGACGCACGCACAGACGTAACCGCTGATGGTAGAAACGTGAAATTTGGACAGATGTTTACTTTTGTAATCTGGACATCCACTAAGAAAGGATTTTGAGAAATTTTAACCCTAAAGGGGTGAAATAAGGGTTGAAAGTTTGTATGGGAAAAAATTTAAATCGGCACCGATTTTTATAAAATTTGAAATTCAGACTCTTAAAAGTATTTAATTGAACACATGTTTCATGGTTTTCTTGAATTCTTCCCCTATAGGTGCAAATAAGGGGTTGAAAGTTTGTATAGAAAAATGTTTAAAACGCCACCGATTATTATAAAATTTTAAAGTTAGACTCTTAAAAATATTTCATCGAACACGTTTTTCGTGGTTTATTAGAATTCACTCCTAAATAAGCAAGCGAAGCTGCGCGCCTCCGCTAGTATATTATATTTATAAAAGGTCTTAACGGACCAAATCTCACTTTGCTCTGTAAACTTCTCCCAAGCGACGATAAAGTTCGTGAACCGACGACAATGTAAGTGTTCTGTTGGACTAATATTAGTTTGTTTTGTGTGTATTAAAGAGCATGCTAGTGAGGGGGACGTTTCTATTTATATGAAATGAAAGAAGGTTCCCACCTCAAAAACTATGTCATATGGACAAGATTTGGCTCTTTAATTTAAGTGGACCACATTGATTTAGGAATTGTTATAAATTTCATCAAAATTTTTAAGGTCTAATCTACATTTCATGCAATTAAATTCTTTAATAATTTAAAAAACAAAGGAAGTTTTAAGATTTTTATTATTATTTTAAGTGACACTGGAAACTAAGCCACAACAGGTTCAGGTGCCTTAGGCAAATGGTTGCCTTCAACCTTGGTGCCATCGAGGCCAGCAGTGTATTTCGTCACGTAAGTCTTCCCGTCGTCGCCGATGTAAGAGACTTCCCCTTCAGTAATTAGAACATAGCCAGATCCGTCTGCTGAGGGTACGAGACGACCTCGCTCTGAGACCACTGTGCCTTCAGCTGTGACATACCGAAGAGCATATTGACCGAATTCGTCATGGACTTCTTCGTGTTCTAAGGCTGGGAGTGCTCGTCGAGCGGCAAGTTCTGGGTCGACACTTGGAGCAGCTGCGACCATAGCCATTAAACCAACGAAAACCACGAACTGTAATAAATTTTATTTTAGGTTATCATATTTTCCCAGAGATTAAAGAATCAAGTCAAAGATGAGGCTGGTTGAGGCAGTTGTAGATTCCTTTATAGCAGGATGGTATGGCAGGCAAGATTCTATTTTCATTCGGGGGAAGGATTTATTTTTATTAACTTGCGTTGAGTTCCTACACTCATCTCGTTATATGTCGAACATTACGCCAAAAATGGAGAACACAATGGGAAGCTAGAAAAAATAAAAAATGCAATCTGCTGGATGAAAATAAAATTGACTTACCATTTTCATGATGGCTAGTAATATGTTGCTGTTATTCCAGTAGAAGATAGCTGTACTGTTGTACAAATGTGACTGTACTTACACTACGCCCAAAATATCTNTATGTCATATGGACAAGATTTGGCTCTTTAATTTAAGTGGACCACATTGATTTAGGAATTGTTATAAATTTCATCAAAATTTTTAAGGTCTAATCTACATTTCATGCAATTAAATTCTTTAATAATTTAAAAAACAAAGGAAGTTTTAAGATTTTTATTATTATTTTAAGTGACACTGGAAACTAAGCCACAACAGGTTCAGGGGCCTTAGGCAAATGGTTGCCTTCAACCTTGGTGCCATCGAGGCCAGCAGTGTATTTCGTCACGTAAGTCTTCCCGTCGTCGCCGATGTACGAGACTTCCCCTTCAGTAATTAGAACATAGCCAGATCCGTCTGCTGAGGGTACGAGACGACCTCGCTCTGAGACTACTGTGCCTTCAGCTGTGACATACCGAAGAGCATATTGACCGAATTCGTCATGGACTTCCTCGTGTTCTAAGGCTGGAAGTGCTCGTCGAGCGGCAAGTTCTGGGTCGACACTTGGAGCAGCTGCGGCCATAGCCATTAAACCAACGAAAACCACGAACTGTAATAAATTTTATTTTAGATTATCATATTTTCCCAAATGTAAATGCATGGTTTTAAAGAATTAAGTGAAAGATGAGGCTGGTTGCGGTAGTTGTGGATTTCTTTTCAGCAGGATGGTATGGCAGGCAGGATTCTATTTTCATTCGGGGGAAGGAATTATTTTTATTAATTTGCGTTGAGTTCCTACACTCATCTCGTTATATGTCGAACATTACGCCAAAAATGGAGAACACAATGTCTTAACACTGAGTTCCCTTTGCCATTCTTGATATATGAGGGATACAGCGAGAAGCTAGAAAAAATAAAAAATGCAATCTGCTGGATGAAATTAAAATTGACTTACCATTTTCATGATGGCTAGTAATATGTTGCTGTTATTCCAGTAGAAGATAGCTGTACTATTGTACAAATGTGACTGTACTTACACTACGCCCAAAATATCTTATATAGTATATTGTTACACAATTAATGTCACTAATGAGCTCATTTAACTAATTATTGTTATTGTAACATATTTAATAATTCAATTTCTTGAAGTTCATTAGGAATATATATAATTTCATAGCTTTGATGTTTTTCTATAGAAATTCAGATTTTAATAATAAAATTGATAGTGATAGATATCAGCGATACTGAGACTGTACTTAGCTGTTTTTTTTTGCTTCACGATTTATACCATATATAATAGGGTAGATAGAAGGAACCTAATATTAAGATACGTATCCCTTCCCGATTTTCCGCCCAATTTTCGATATATTTTTGAGGTTGAGGGTAGGAACTCTATGCCGTTATTTATTTTGGTATCAGAGCTAGGGTCCGTCTGAAAGACGACCGAGTTCCACAAAATGCTGACAAGGAGAGAGATAGGGTGAACGACGCCGGTGGGAAAGAAATTTCTATTTCTCTACACTTATTATTCTAACATTGAGTATAATAATTAAGTCGTAGGTTAAGTTATAGTTAAGATGTATTATTGTATCTATTAATATCGAAGACAATAGTCTATATAAATTAGATTAAAGGAGACTGGAACGATTTGATACATTCTTGAGCCCAGAATCTAAAGAGATTAAAATTGATATGACTTAGATAGGTTCAGGTTCCCTCCCTGAAAATTCAGTCAGTTTTGGCAATCTGAGAGCTGAGTTATTAGAGATATGGTATAAGTAAGGTTATCGCACAATTAATACAGCGATCCATATCCATATCCATCCAGCGGCATCGTAGCGGTTTTTAGATCCAAAAGATTTCGGTGTCCACTGGCGTCGTACAATGTAGAAAACAAACGGGAAAATAGAAACACTCAAAACGGACGAAACGAACGAAACGATTAAAGCAAAAAATACAATAAATTATTTTTTAACAAAAAACAAACCGACTTCAAACAATAAAGTCTAAAGTAAAAAATAAAATAAACAACAATTAAAGAAAGATTTTATAATTTTGAAGTCGATGTAAGATTGCTGAGGCATTAGCTTATATTTTTATAACACCGAACTCATAATTATAAAATATTTCTTCTGTAAGTCGGTTTGTTTTTTTTTAAAAAATAATTTATTTTACGATTTTAAATGATGAGACGTACGTAGTGGTTGTACTATGTAAAACTTTAATCTTAATTTGGCATATCGACAAGAACATACATAAAAAATATTCGGGCGTTTTGAGAACCTTTCCCTTATTTAAAGTCGGTTGAAAATGAGAACACTCTCTTTTTTGAAGTTAGTTGACAAGAAATACACCGATTGAAAGGATGTTTTTCCTTGTAAAGATGCCGTAAGCCTGCAACTGTAAAAGTGCCGCCTACCCCGCTATAATTTTCAATAAATACCACATTCTAACGATTTGATTTCATTTATTTTATAATACAATATTGTTGTTACTGTTTACTAAAAACGCATATAAAACAAGTACAGTGGAGATTTAGCTAAAAATGAAAAATTAAACTATATGATGTGACACAATCTTCTCCTTCAAATACTAAAACAATATTATTAATTATTATTATTAATACAAATAGCATATTAGCACGTAACATTAAAATAAACTTTCTTACATAGATAGGTACAAATATTAAATTAATTGTTGTTCGCGATATGAGAATAATTCTTTGAATTACTGCCCTTTACAACTATTTATACATACCTATTCGAGTGCGTGTACATTTACATGTCCGTAGGCGTGTGTGTACATATGCGTGTCAATTATTCTATACAAATGAAAATTCAAATTCAAATTCAAAATATTCTTTATTCAAATAGGCAATTATTATAAGCACTTTTGAATCGTCGAATGAACATATGAACAAAGAGCTACCACCGGTTCGGAAGGCAGTTCTTCTGAGAAGAGCCGGCAAGAAACTCAACAGTTGCTCTTTTTCAATCAATGGTACAATCTATTACATTAGTTGGCAGCTATCCTGCATTACATTCAATAGACATTAATTCCATACATGCTTATCTAAAGAATATTATAATATAGACCAAACGTAATAAATCGCTTGTTTGAACTTATTACAAAAAAGCATGGACTAAAAATGACTATAAAATGTAATAGTCGTTTAGTAAAGCGATAACAGTTCAATTGATTTAATAAAATTTAAAATATATATATAACTAGCGGCCCGCTCGCGGTTTCACCCTACGCGTGAACTATGTTATTATTAATTTCTGTCTCCATGACTACGTCCTAGTGACGTCTATGCAAAATTTGAGACTCCTAGCATTTGTAGTAATGAAGTTTCATACAAACTTTCGACCCCAAAGACAACCCCTTAGAAATCGAATATTGCAAATTCCCGTCTTAGCGAGCACCTACGTCCTATAAATAACTCCTATGCAAAATTTGAGATTCCTAGCACATGTAGTTTCTGAGATTTTGTGATGAGTGAGTGACCTTTCGATTTTATATATATAGATTTGAGCCTTCGTAGCGCAGGGGCATAAGCATGTGACTGTATTCCAACGGTTGGGGGTTTGATCCTCTCTCGGGGGTTGAATTATTATTTATTAATATTTTAATTTCTTCGCTTTGGCACCGAGGCAAAAGGGTGGAGTTGTGCTTCGCCACTGAGCACGCAATGTCTCGAAAATATGGCGAAAATGAGGAATGGAGTATCTTAACATTAGGTTCCCTCTGCCTACCCTGCTATTTACGGGAGATAGCGTTAAGAAAAAAATATAATAAGAATATGTTTTGTTTCGAAAAAAATCTAAGTGATTAGCATAACGAAAAGTTCCTTAACGACTTTCAACGAAATATATAAAACTAATTTTATTACATTATTACAAAATATGGGAAGACGTCATTACTAATGATTGGCCCTTATAATGATTAAACATTGTATATAAAACATTGAGTGTATAGATTTTTATTAGTTCCAACATAAACTAGCTTGCGCTAACCTATTCATTGAAGACGTGTATTGTGCTCGAAAATCGACAACTTTTCTACCTAAGGTAAATAATTTTCATGTAAATATTTGACGGAAAAATAAATATTAATTTACAAAGATGTATATACATAACGAATAAAATTATTTATCTATAAATATAATTAATTTATATATTTTTTGTTTTTTTTTCAGATGTTTCTTCTAACAGCACTTTGTTTGGTTACTTCCACTTTGGCTTTACCACCACTGGAGCTCCCAGCTCCTCCGGAAGCTCTTTCTCTCCCAGTTCTAGAAGTGGATTTAGATACGATCATTCCTAATGATGAACAGACAGAACAAAGTACTGAAACAACAATAAATCAAGAAACAAACAACAGTGCCGATGAAAGAGAAGAAGAGGAAAAGAGAATGATTGAAGAATCAAGAAAACGAATGATTTTTCTATCGGCAGTTGCTAACCCGCCAGTATTACCACCTCTAGATGAATCAGTCCTTGCAACTTTTGTTGAAGCTAAAAAATCTGAAGATTCAGAAAATGTGAAACCTTTCATCGTAAAATGGAGGCTTCCTAAAATTAGGTTCCCAGGACGTCTCATTGTTGACGATGTATTTGGACCTCATCTAATTTTGAAAAAATAACCTAGTGTTGCCTTTTTTATATATAGGTATACGTATACTTGTAACTATTAATTTATTTGTAATAAAGCTATTTCTAAAAAAAATATACATTTTATTTATTGCTATAGTCTAAGTATTATAAAATATTATTATTTATTATATACAAAAAAATATTGGAAATTCTATCCGATTAATATTGAAATTAATTTTATATCACTTTAATAATTTACATAATTGTTATGAATTATAGGAATTTACAAAAAAAAAACAGTAAAATAACAGAGTGAAAACAGAGTGATTTGTCTTATATTTGCTTACACGAAACCAACTTTTTTTTAAAAAAGGGTTTTTAATGCATATTTTCATACTGCAAGCTATTCAGTCGCCATATTTTTTTTAATTAAAATCACGCCTCTACATGTATATCAATAGTATTACTTATTATAATATTATTAAACCAGACATAGAATTTAATTTTTCTAGACCAGTAGTGGCGTACCCACTCAATGAAACTCAATGAAATGTAATATTTTTAAAATTAATATTTTCATTTCTCCTCTCTGGTGTCAAAATGAAGCGCAGCGTTGAGTTTCGCTACTCAACACGCAATGCCTCCAGAATTCAGCGAAAAATAGATAAGTCATGCAGAAATGGGGAGTGTCTTAACACTAGGTTCCGTGTGCCTAACGTGCTGTGTGCGGGATACAGCGTGAAGCTGTTATTAATTTTATTGCCTCTTGCTACACACACATCGATTTTATTTACAATCTAAGACCAATAATGGGAAGTTTGTGACTGTAACCGTGATAGATTGTGGGTTCGATTTTCACTCGAGAAAATAAGATACTTATAATATTTTCATTTCCTCGTTCTGGTAGCGAGGCAAAATCGCAGCGTTAAGTTCCATCACTCCAGCTAAAAGTGTTTCCAGAATTCAGCGGAAAGTGGAAAACGAAAGTATCTTAATGGGAACGGAGTGTTTTAACATTTGGTTCCCAGGTTACCCAGCCTACAAACTTCAATACAAAACCTCTCGATTACTGCCTCTGTCGTTTACTATAAATAACATATAAGTAAATTATGCTAACAATAGTAACTTAAAATAGTGCACGATAAAAAAGGATATTGTATGCGAAAATCTGCGCAAAAAAACGTATACAATATTTAATTCAAGCTAATAAATTCGTTTTTAAAAACAAAAGTAATATTTTAATGATTAAAATAGCTTTTCTAATTAACTAATATTCTAAAATTCGTATAATGATATAGAATATAACCCTAGAACGATAGCCATATTTTTACGTACGTTAAAAATTTCATGCGTAATTTTGAGGCATATTTTTTATTTATCCATATATTGGGACTGGCTGACTTTTATGTTTTCGATGTATGTAAGATATTCTTCTTATAATACAAAATTATAATTATTTCAGAAAAAAAAACTTTTCTATTTATAAATAGAAAACTAATGTTCACAAGGTTTTTTTAATTTGTAGAAGAGGTTCAAGTTTATTTATTTTTTTAAAAATAAATAAATTTGAAATAATTCTCTGTTCTTTTCATTATTTGTATATATATAATACATAATAACATATATTTTCTGCAATATAAAAAATATGTCCCGATATTTCGTGTGACGCAGTAACAGTAACTAAAGGTTAAACAATTTTCAACTTAATCGCCAATACCTACGACTCGATTTTGGAGTGAGGCGTGTGCGGCGGTTTTTCTCTGATAGGTTTATGTATGCGTGCGTCGTCTTTAACAAATGGCGATTTATTAAACAACGATAATTTTATGTTTGAAAAAACCTTATAATTTTTTGGGTAAGAAAAAAATATTGTATTAGGCTTTTATAGAGTAGTTAAAACGGTGGTTTATTTGAAGTGGTACTGAAAGACACTCTGTATAGACATAGACTATAGGAATAAATAAAATGTATATTTTTTAGAAATAGCTTTATTATAAATAAATTAATAGTTACAAATATATGTATGCCTATATATAAAAAAGACAACACTAGTTTATTTTTTTAAAATTAGATTAGATGAGGGTTTCCAAATATGTCGTCAACAATGAGGCGTCCAGGGAACCTAATTTTAGGAAGCCTCCATTTTAGGATGAAGGGTTTCACATTTTCTGAATCATCATCTTTAGAATCTTCAGATTTTTTAGCTTCAACAAAAGTTGCAAGGACTGATTCATCTAGAGGTGGTAATACTGGCGGGTTAGCAACTGCCGATAGAAAAATCATTCGTTTTCTTGATTCTTCAATCATTCTTTTTTCCTCTTCTTCTCTTTCATCGGCACTGTTGTCTGTTTCTTGATTAATTGTTGTTTCAGTACTTTGTTCTATCTGTTCATCATTAGGAATGATCGTATCTAAATCCACTTCTAGAACTGGGAGAGTAAGAGCTTCCGGGGGAGCTGGGAGCTCCAGTGATGGTAAAGCCAAAGTGGAAGCAACCAAACAAAGTGCTGTTAAAAGAAACATCTGAAAAAAGAAAAACATAAAATACATAGATAAATTATATTTATAGACAAATATTTTAATCGATATGTATATACAAAGTAAATTAATTTTATCCGTCAAATATTTATATGAAAATGATTTACCTTAGGTAGAAAAGTTGTCGATTTTGGAGCACAATACACGTCTTTAATGAATAGGTTAGCGCAAGCTAGTTTATGTTGGAACTAATAAAAATCTATACACTCAATGTTTTATATACAATGTTTAATCATTATAAGGGCCAATCATTAGTAATGACGTCTTCTCATATTTTGTAATAATGTAATAAAATTAGTTTTATATATTTCGTTGAAAGTCGTTTAGAAATTTCGATATGCTAATCACTTAGGTTTTTTCGAAATAAAACATATTCTTATTATTTTTTTTTCAGCTTAACGCTATATCCCGTAAATAGCGGGGTAGACAGAGGGAACCTAGTGTTTACACACTCTTTTTCTCATTTTTTGCCGAATTTTTCGAAACATGCATGCTGAGTGGCGAAACACAATTCCACCCTTTTGCTTTGGTACCAATGCGAAGAAATGATAATTTTAATAAATAATAATTCAACCCCCGAGGTTGTGGGTTTGATCCCTACTCCAAGAGATGAAATATTTATTTAAATTTATACTTCCATTTTCTTCGCTCTGGTGTCGACGCAAATCGCGGCGTTTTGTTCTGCCACTCAACACACAATGCCTCCAGAATTCGGCGGAAACTGGACGGAGTATCTTAACACCAGGGTCCCTTTGCCAGGTAGGCAGTAGGTGTATCTGGCACAGAGCACGAGAGGCACAGGGAACCTAGTGTTAAACTCCGTTCCCCATTTTTCACCGCATCCTGGAGCCTGCGTATTGAATGGCGGAACGTAATTTGTAATAACATCTTAATTATTATAAAAAACCGCTTAAGTGCGAGTCGGACTCGCGCACTGCTTCCGTACCAATTTCAGGATTGTAGGTCAACTGGGAAAATGATGTAGGATAAAACCAAGATACATGATCCAATGGGATAGATGCCCCACTTTCTAAAAATCCTATTTACAAAAATTAAAATTGAGAATACGTTTTTTTAAATACGTTCTACGTGCGCTTCCTATTCTGTTAAAACGTAACTTGTTATGAAGAGTGATTTTTTTCGCTTTTTTGAGTTTATGCTACAAATGCGTAAGGAATTTTCAAATTAAGTTTAGTCTAGATTAATGAATGCAGAACTAACTCCAGAAGGCATATGTCATATTTATGGACGATATATTATAGTCATGCGTAAGTATGACGCATATTTTTTATTTGATCATAGATCGGTAGGAATATAACATATATAAATAATCTATATATATAAAAGGACTTGTCCTCACTGACTGAGGTAAGACGCACGCACAGCCGTAACCGCTGTACGTAGAAACGTGGAATTTGGACAGATGTTTACTTTTGTAATCTGGACATGAAATAGGGGTTGAAAGTTTGTATGGAAAAAAAATTAAATCGGCACCGATTCTTATAAAATTTGAAATTCAGACTCTTAAAAGTATTTAATTGCACACGTGTTTCATTATTTTCTAGAATTCTTCCCCTAAGGGTGCAAATAAGGGGTTGAAAGTTTGTATGGAAAAATATATAAATCGCCACCGATTTTTATAAAATTTTAAATTTAGACTCTTAAAAATATTTCATTGAACACATGTTTCATGGTTTATTAGAATTCACCCCTAAATACGCAAGCGAAGCTGCGCGCGTCCGCTAGTAATATAATATAGCGCATATGATGTACAAATAATAAAAAGTAAAGACAATTAATTTAAATTTATTTATTTTTTATAAGAAAAAACTTCTACAAATTAAGAAAAACTTGTGAACACTAGTTTTTTCTTCATAAAAGTTTTTTTTCTGAAATTACAAGAAGGCCGGCAATGCACCTCTGATGATACGCGGAGATGTGGGCGGCGGTGATTACTTACTATCGGTGACCCATACGCTCGTTTGCATTGGGCTTTTTCTATAAAAAAAAGTTAATTACATACATAGAAACATAAAAGTCAGCCAGAAACTGTTTTATCAAATATCAATTTTAGGCTCTCCGCAAATTACTTTTTTGCCACTTGTATTTGACATTCGCCCTTTATATAAAAATGTATATAAAATAAGATATCAAGTGTAAAAAGACGAAAATATAACCATACGTCATTTTGGCTCACATAAGCGTTATAATTCAAAAGCGGTGATAGTTGTCTTAATGATACATATGCCTCACGAAAGATTCTAGCGGTCAATGAGATGTCCTAATCGCACAAAGATAGATTCGTGATATTTACGAAGAGAGAGTCAACGAGGTAAAGGAAACGAAATAAATTATTTTTTACCGATTTCTAGCAACGAACTATAAAGTAAATAATAATTTTCGGTGTCATGCTATTGCTAACAACAACCTTACTACAATATCTAATTACTAAGCCTGTTTGTTTTACTTGGCACCGACTTCAAATTATAAAATCTTTGTAAAATTATTGTTTACTTTTTAGTTCGTTGTTAGAAGTCCGTTTTTCTTTTTGTTAAAAATTTATTTATTTTACGATTTTAAGTGATGGGTACATCTTAAAATGATGCTTTTCGTGGTTGGGGTTGTCAACGAGTGGTTGTGATTGTCCTATGTAAAACTTCACTTAATTAGGTATTATTTTTGTGCATACTAACATTTTAGTATATTGACGAGAACATACACAAAAAATATTCGGGCGAATTGGGAACCTCTCACTTTATTGAAGTCGGTTGAAAATGAGAACATCCTTTTTTTGAGGTTAGTTGATATGAAATGCAACGATGAGGAATCTCACTTCTAACATCAATTTTTACAATGTTTTTCCTTGTAACTATTACAGTATAATTAATTTTTTACCAAAAAAAAACAAACTCAATTTTGACCGGATCCCATAATGGGAACCTAACCAAATTTTCAACTATCCTTGAAGTGTCCTTTCAAATAAAAAAAGAATCATCGAAATCAGTTAACGCGACATTGAGTTATTCGTCTATTTGTCGCCCACATACCTAATGCAAATTTAAGACATATGTGATTTTCTCATAGATACCATTGTCAGACATGGACCAAAAAAATGGGACCACACGGGAAGTATTATCTTTCAAATAAAAAAAATTCAAAATCGTTATGAGGTAACAAACATAAAAAAAATACAGTCTTATTGATAATCTCCTTTTCTTACAGAAGTCGGTTANCTGCCGTCTGACCTCCAAAACCCCTTTGTGGGGAAAAACCGAGGGGAGAGGAAAATAGAAGGGATAGGATAGGTAAAAGGAGGGAGCCAAGGAAAAGAGGAGGGGAAGGGGGGAGTTAGGACACCATTCTTACGGACTGGATGAGGATGTAAGAGTGGCGGCTCGAGGATCCGGGGTCGCGTATCCGTATGCCCACAAACAAATATCGGACAGATATTAGTCAGGACATCCTCTGGATGAATTATAATTATAGACTTAACACGTTCGCATATAAATAAAGCTACTGAGCGACTGCGTCAGATTTTTCGACGAAATATTGTGTAATATGCGAGGTCACATATTGAACAATATTATTGTCAATACTTTATTGACAATAATATTGTGTGTGTGTGGCCAGCCTTTTACTGTCATTTAACACTATAAAAGCCGGCAAATTTTCTGTCCAACTTCATTAAATAACATCTGGTTATTACAGAATAAACATATCTTGATCACAATGTCTAAAAAGAAAAGTTCTCATATAGCTCTTAAATTTAACCCTGAAGTAGTAAGTAAAGTAGTCAATCAGACGAAGCCAATTTTAAGTGAATGCAGCAAGACGGAGAAAATTGAGGTTCTCTCCGAGCCTATTAAATCTGCTTCTGACAAAAAGCTTTATAAGTGAGTATGAAGATTTTAAAATAACTCCATATTTTTTAATAAAGTTAAATCAAATTATTGTCATACGAGCAGCCCCGCCCAGCCGCTACCGCCTGCGGCTTCGCCCGCTTGAACTACATAATATTAATAAACAAAAGTGACAGACAGTCAAATGTGTGTGATATTAATGAATAATTTAATTTACTCGTTTAAACAGCCTTTAATGTTAAATTATTGATTTGGGTAACAATTTATGATATTCTTTATAAAATAAGTGTAATAATTGCATTACAAAACATACCCAAATCGAATTGAATAATCCAATATCGAAATCGAATCCAAAATAATTAATCAAATATCGAATCAAAAATTATTAATTGAGAACCTCCTCCCTTCTTTTGAAAGTCGGTTAAAAATACAGATTTATTACAAACAGATATAGATTTATTATAAGTATTGATATAAATTGCTATATATTCGCAGGCCAACTAATGCCTTGAGTTCATTCAAACGACGATAACTAAATCAAGACGATAGCAAAATAATAATGAACGCCATCAAATTGCGTTAAGCGCGTGCGCTGCAAAAATAGTAAAGTATATGTCAATAATATATTGTATGGAAAAAATATATTTTTTTTATTAGTTCTAAAAAAAAGTTTACGATACCGTATATCTATCTCTTATAAATAAGTCACCACAAGACATTTTGTGACAAAAAATAATTGAAAATTGTAAGGTGATATTTCAACTCTTTTTTATTTTATAAAGATATTGAAACTTAACGAACGAAAGTTATTCCATCATCAAGGAATTTTTATGAAGATATGCTTTGGCTTTTATAACATGTTATTTGAACGTATATTTTTTGACAAAATGTAAATTTAAAATAACTCAACGCTCTTTTTACGGCCCCAAGCATACGCGCGAGTACTGCGAGGGGCGCCCTTGCCGCCGATTTCGTCCTCGCCACCAACCATGTAATGCTTACACTGTCTCAAAATAATTGAATGTATAAATTATATTGATTATATGTAAAATAATAAATTGATTATTTAGTTTATATTGATTTTATATTGATTATCTTATGGACAATGCAGCATAATATAAGAATTCTAAATGATAAGCCGCGAGTGGGCCGCTAGTTTTAAATACATTTCACCATTATGTCATGAATTGAACTGCCAGTTTGCATATTATCTTGTAGAACAATAAGATTAGAGAATGGTCTAACTGCACTACTCATATCAGAACCAAGTAATTCAACTGATGACGGAAGCAGTGGTACAGATGGGAGTACAGACCAGAAAAGTGAGGAAAAGCTGGTAAGTTATATTATTGTCATTTAAAAAAAAATCATACAAACTTTCAACGCCTATTTCATTTAGGGATCCACTTCTTAGTGGATATCCAGATTACGAAAATAAACATCTGTCCAAAGTTCACGTTTCTACGCACAGCGGTTACGGCTGCGCGTGCGTCTTACCTCAGTCAGTGAGGACATGTCCTTCTATATATATAGATATGTCCACTTATACAGGCTGGAAGCGTCTGCGCTCCTTTTACGGGAGTAGCATATAGGGTAAAATTTTTTAAACTCATATCTAAAGAAATTAAGTACCTCAACTTTTCGTTCTCAAAAAACATATAAGAAAGGGATATCTCTCGTTCCATTTTACTCAATTCAATATCATTATTATTATACATACATTAAATACGGACTCGATTTCTTGAAGAGGCGCGTGCGGCGTTATCGTTTTGATAGGTTTATGTCTGTGTGCGCTATTCTAGCCAAGTGGCGTTTTATTTTACAACGATAATTTTATTAATTATTTTGTTTGAAAAAATCTAGTAAGTAGAATAATCTAGTATTTGGTTTTTATAGAGTAGTTAAAATTGTGTTTCATTTAAAGTGGAGATGACAAAAATACTTTGTATATGTAGTATTAATAATAGTAAAATAATAATTAATAATTTTCAATACATACGAAGTCAGTAACGTCATTTTGCAAGAGCTTTTCAATACATACGAAGTCAGTAACATCATTTTGCAAGAGCTTTTCAATACATACGAAATCGGTAACAACATTTTGCAAGAGCTTTTCAATACATACGAAGTCAGTAACATCATTTTTCATTTTGCATTACATTTGCAAGAGTAATAAAAACAATGAAATTTTAAAAAAATGAAAATTATGAGTTACGTGTCTCAAAATTAAAGCGCCGAGGCCGGTCGAGGCGCAGAGGCTCAAAGTGTGACTGTAAACGCGAGTGGTTGTTACATACTTTCATTTCTTTGCTCTGGTGTCGAGGTAAAGCGCGGCGTTGTGTTCCGCCACTCAACACGCAATGTCTCCAAAATTCGGCGGAAAGTGGGGAGCGGAGTGTCTTAACACTAGGTTCCCTCTACCTACCGTGCTCTGTGCGGGATACAGCGTAAAGCAACCTGCAGTTAAAGCAATTTGAGTTCAGCCTTTTAACACGCCATAACTCTGAATTTAACGGCGGACAGCGCAGAACAGAGTGTACACTAGGCTCTCTCTGGTCTCTGCCTACAACACAATACAGAAGATTAAGCGTCAAACAGAAATCGCTTCGATTAATACAAAATTCATCAAAATTCAACATAATCATAATTAGAAACAATATTTTTTGTTTCAGGCAGCGTGTGCTGTTTCTGTTGGAGTCGGCAGTTACAGCGACCCGGCAGACATCCAGGGGTTGGCGCACTTTGTAGAACACATGTTGTTCATGGGCAGCGAGAAATACCCAAAAGAGAATGATTTTAGTTCGTTCATTCAGGTAAATAGACGTTCGACTACCACTCGAAGGAAGGAATTATTATTTATTATTGATTTTATTTAATTTCTTCTCTGGTAACAACGTAAAAGCGCGGCGTTGAACTCCGTCACAGAACACGTAATAACTCGAAAAAAGTTGTGGAATGTGAAGATTGGAGAGAACCTATAGTGTCTTAACACTATAAACTATAGGTTCAACAATTATAGGTTCTCTCTACTAAGTTAAAAAAAACATATTAATTTTACAATCTTTGTACAAATACGTGTACATCAAAGTTCTTTTTTAATATCTATTAAAAATTTAAAAAATAAAATAATTATCATGAATATACTTTTATTAAATATGTGAATAAATTTTACATTTTTAAATATAAATTATTATAAAAAAGATGCATTTAAAAATATAAAAAACCACTCTTCCGAGGGCGGGACAAGGGTCCAAGCCATCGGTGGCTAGGGCTCCAGAGAGAGNTTAAAATTTTTCAAAATCCCTTCTTAGTGGATGTCCAGATTATGAAAGTAAACATCTGTCCAAATTTCACGTTTCTAATCTCTGTAAGGTGTTTCATTAGAACTTTTAAAAGATACACCGTGTCTTCATCGTGGGGTTTTTTCTCATTGACTGATTCGATTCTTATCGAAGTCAGTTCATCTTAAATATAAGCTATTATAAAAAAAGCAGAGTTTAATATCGTAGTCTAGATTAAAAAAAAACTTATTTAGGGTTCTGTACCTCGATTCTTATACTCACGTCTTACCCTGATCCTATAAGAATAAGTGTGAAGTGAAGAAATGATAAGAACACGATCTATGTGTCAGTCTGTCAAGGTTATTTTTTGTCAAGATCGAGGTCTAGTCCTTCAGAGCATAGAAAGAAAATAATTTCTTAGTCTTTTATCGTTAGTTGTATGTAGTTAATCTATATATATAAAATCGAAAGGTCACTCACTCATCACGAAATCTCAGAAACTACATGTGCTAGGAATCTGAAATTTTGCATAGGAGTTATTTATAGGACGTAGGTGCTCGCTAAGACGGGAATTTGCAATATTCGATTTCTAAGGGGTTGTTTTTGGTGTTGAAAGTTTGTATGAAACTTCGTTACTACAAATTCTAGAAGTAACAAATTTTGCATAGACGTCACTAGGATGTAGTCATGGAGACAGAAATTAATAATAACATAGTTTACGCGGGTGAAACCGCGAGCGGGCCGCTAGTTTCATATAAGTACAGGTAGCTAATCTATTGATTGTGGCGTTCTGGCCCAATTTAGTTTTTGATATTTTGGTTAGAAATAGTCTAATCTACCGTTAACTAATTTATATAGCAAAATCTGATCCAACAACTCTCTTCTATCGAACAAACTAAAAAAAATGAAATATTTTAAGCGGCTTTGATACGTGGCAACGTTTAGCTTTATTACAGTTGTACGAAAGGTGCCATAGGAAATACTATTGGATCCTCTCGATACGCTCAATATATATTTGCATCGTAGTATGGTGAAGAATCGAAGCAAGGCCGAATAAAGTCTAATCTTGGTCTGAGGCTTTTTAAGATCTTTAGTTCTGTTCTGTTCTTTCTATTATGGCGTTCCGAGCGTGCCAGTTGAGCACAAAATCACTTCGCCAAATATCTTTAGTTCTTAAGATCTTTATGGATAAAGACACGTGACAGCGAATGGACAAACGATGGATCCAAGATAAAAAGCTCGAAACACGTAATGTGCATTTTACATGAAACATTTCAAGCTACTTTTAGACCCTTCATAAAATAAAAACTCAACATTTTTGACTCACTAATTCATCAAAATTTAAGATGACCTAGAATCTTAATATTTGGTACCAAGGTAGGCTAATAGACTGGTGTACTTGTGGCACCGAGTCCTACTTGTACTGGACCGGTTTTGTTTATATTTAAAAATGAAAAGTATAGTTTTATACGGAATCAATAATATTAAAAAATGCTAAACTAATTTCGATAAAATTTAATATGCTGTTTTTTAGAGTTTCGTACCTTAAAAGGAAAAAACGATACCCTTCACTCATCACTTTGTTGTGTTGAATCAAATATTTAGATTTACCGCCCCTTGAAGCACAAAATAACCCAGCTTCTAAAACAATGTAAACAAAAGATATAACTGTTGTTGCATCGTTTTTGCTAAATTTTGTGTGAAATACATAACATAACGTAATCTAATCGAAGACCTACAATTATGAAATTGGTCAAGAAGTGAGAACTTAAACTACAAAAAAGAAAAAACTTTAAAAAAATCGATACCTTTAGGATCACTGGGTATGCGAATCCGACTCATATTTGAACAATTGTTTTTAATAACTTGTGGTAGCCCTGAAGGTAAAGTTGATTTACAAAATAGAAAATACATGTATTAAAAGGTCCAAGTACAAAAATAATTTTCTTACTTTTCTTATAAAAAATATATTATCGAAATCGTTTTAGCTTATTCTTTAAAATTTTTATATCTTATGCTACGTCATTTATGGCACGTGAATTTGTTAACGACTCTAAATTACATAGATTAAGTCATTCTCATAATTCTATTAAAACACATTCAAAGAATTAGGATTGGTAATTATCGGTCATTATCGTAAAGTACTGTATATAAAACCTTGAAATTTTTTTATTTTATCAGTTCCAAAACGAATCAGTTTACGTGCAGTCTGACCTAAAAATTATTTAAGACATTTTTAATAATTCTTCGTAGTTTGCTGCTGCGTAAAATTACAAGGTAAATATATGAGACAATATAATCTATTAACAAAAAATATTACAATGTTTTATAATTTATAAATATTTAAATAAATACATTTACGTTAAAACAATACGTTCTTTTTCAGATGTTTCTTCCAATTGTTCTTAGTTTTATTGCATCTACCTTCGCCTTACCAGCGCTGGAGCTACCAGTGCCTCCAGAAGTTCTTGTAGTCGTAACCTCAGAAAAGGAGTTAGACAGAATACAACCAAATACAGGGGGACCTCTTATGAATACTAATGAACACATTGAAATAATAGAAAAGCACTCGAATATCAATGAAATAAAAGAAGAAGAAAGAAGAATATTTGAAGAAGAACGAAGAATAATTGAAGAAGAAAGAAGAATAATTGATGAAGAAAAAAGAATTATAGAAGAAAGAAGATTGATCGATGAAGAAGAAAGTAAAATTATAGAAGAAGAAAAAAGAATTATTGAAGAAGAAAAAAGGATTATTGAAGAAGAAGAGAAAATAATAATTGAAGAAGAAGAAAAAAGATTAATTGAAGAAGAGAAACAAATAATGGGAGAAGTACAAGAAAGAAAACTTGTTTTACCTGCGGTGCCAAGTCCACCCGAATTACCACCTGTAGACGAATCTATCTTTACAACTTTCTTGAGAGCTAACAAATTAGAAGAATCTCAAGACGCCTCCAAAGATGTGAAGCCATACATTCATATGTGGAAGCTTCCTAGAATAATATTCCCAGGACGCTACCTAATTGATAATATATATGGACCTCATATAACTTTGGGAGTCTAGGCTTAAGTTTAAATCATTATACTTGTAATTTGGATTGTAATAGAATTTATTTGTAATAAATACATTTAAATATTACATTTTGTTTATTTTTAAGTAATATTAATTACTATCCTCTATTCACGAAGGCATGAGAGGCATGAGATAAAAAAGGTGCTTTTACATGTTACGGTTGATGGAGTTAATATACTAACTTCAATATATACATATATATATACAATACNGAATCTATCTTTACAACTTTCTTGAGAGCTAACAAATTAGAAGAATCTCAAGACGCCTCCAAAGATGTGAAGCCATACATTCATATGTGGAAGCTTCCTAGAATAATATTCCCAGGACGCTACCTAATTGATAATATATATGGACCTCATATAACTTTGGGAGTCTAGGTTTAAGTTTAAATCATTATACTTGTAATTCGGATTGTAATAGAATTTATTTGTAATAAATATATTTATATACTACATTTTGTTTATTTTTAAGTAATATTAATTACTATCCTCGATTCACGAAGGCATGAGATAAAATGTAAACATGTCAAAAAAAGGTTTTTACACAGATACTTACATGTTACGGTTGATGGAGTTAATATATTGACTAAGATAATATAAGAATTCATAGAAATATAGACTCGTTTAGAATTTACTAAACGAGTGAATGATAGCACTAAAGATAATATTTAAATTTATTATAATACTAGTTAGACCCTTAGGGGTGAATTCTAATAAACCATGAAACACGTGTTCACTGAAATATTTTTAAGAGTCTAACTTCCAAATTTTATATAAATCGGTGGCGATTTAAATATTTTTCCATACAAACTTTCAACCCCTTATTTAGCCCTTAGGGGGTGAATTCTTAAAAATGATGAAACACGTGTTCAATGAAATATTTTTAAGAGTCTGAATTTCGAATTTCATAAAAATCGGTGCAGATTTTAATTTTTTTCCATACAAACTTTCTACCCCTATTTCACCCCTTTAGGGATAAAATTTTTCAAAATCCCTTCTTAGTGGATGTCCAGATTACGAAAGTAAACATCTCTCCAAATTTCACGTTTTTATCATCAGCGGTTACGGCTGTGCGTGCGTCTTACCTCAGTCAGTGAGGACAAGTCCTTTTATATATATAGATTAATAGAATCGTGACACTGGCGAAGTGATTAGTGCTGAATTGGCACGCTCGGGACGCCATAAATAAAGAGCAACAACAACAATATTAATAAAATGCCAATAAAGCGAAGAGATTTTTTTTTTACATTATAATATCCAATTATTATTGTTAGGAAATTCTGAAATATAGTTAGGGAAAGATGAAATAAATGCATAACGTATGTCACGTTTGAATGTCATTAATTTATACGAGTACTATGGAAAAGTTATACATTTTTTTATACTAGGATCCGCCATATATTATACACGGCGGGTGGAGCTAAGCGAAGCTATGTTGCGCAAAATTTTGTGAGGTTTTCTGTTTTGACAACACGCGCTGGGTTGGGTTACTCAAAAGATAAATAAAGTTCAATCTGTGCGTGTGAATTTTAAACGTTCCACAGCTTCACAGGACACATTTCCAGGGACACATTTTGACCATTTAATAAAAAACTACAATAACAATTATCACTAAGCTGGGATCACTACATGTCGTCCAAAACGTCCCTGCTGAAAATTTCAGAGCCGTAGGTTTAACGGTCTAGAGCAGGGTTTCTTAAACTATGGGTCGCGACCCCAAAGGGGGTCGCGTAACAAAATTCTGGGGTCGCGAGAGATTTTAATGTCAAATATTTATATATAATAAATAAAATTTTATTATTTTTTGTGCAATTTTTAATTTTAGATTTTTGTGTTTCAAAACGAATTCTAAAACTATATATTTTCATATGAATATGTATATTGTTACCTAATAAATCATCAAAAAATATTAATTTATTTTTCTTTTATATTTGTATGGGGGGTCGTTAAGAAACACGCAATCATAAATGGGGTCGTGAATGACAAAAGTTTAAGAAGCCCTGGTCTAGAGCATTACAACGAAACACACTTTTGACCAGAAGAGCTTAAAGTATAAGAATTTCTTTGCTTATCTTATATCTTCTTTGCTTTGTTAATTATGCTTATATATTTCATTTCTTATTATATATTATCATTTTGTATCATGCCATAATGAATAGGATATAGTAGTGTCAACAGTTAGGACTCCTTTAAATAATGCGCCGTTTTGGTAAAGATTTAATAGGTTGAAGAATTACTTATAGGTTCCGATTGTTAAACCTAATAAACGAATGTTTTAGTTGTAGTTTTTTTTCTTTTTAGTTTCATGCAGTCGGGGTTTTTGTTTTTTTTTTATTATTTTTTGCCGTCACGCATGAATATGTCAAACGTTACATACGACTCTTACTTATTTGCATTTGAACTCGGGAGCAAAGGTGCAGTTAGTTTCTAGCTGATAAATATATTTTTAAAGGATAAAATCTTATCGAACTTCTTTTAAAATAATTTCAAGCACATAAATAATAAGTGAAAATGCTCTTGATGAAGTAAATATACTGTGATTTACCGTAAGTATGCCAGTCTTACCAAACTTGTATAAGAGAATCCCGAGGTTCATTCTATTAATTTCCCGCTCTCTCTTTTAAAAAATAAATATCAATTACCTGTTAGATTATTCTGTAGATCCACTAGTAGCACCATTGAATTTTAAATTGAAACTTTGAATGTTTTTCGAATGATTCGAAATGAATTTAAAGTTAATCTTAGGAGCATCGCTTTATTAATTTTTCATTTAAAATGAATTGAATTTCATTTGATATGAAACCTAAGACTAGTAAATACAAAAAACTCTAAAACTGCCCCCCCCCCCCCCCCCCCCCCCCCCCCCCCCCCCCCNCCCCCCCCCTTTTTTTCTCAAAAATCTCGCAATAATGATAATTAAATCTGTATGTTACTAAAATCATTCTGAGCAAACAAGAACAAAAAAACTTTTGTAACATATTTCATGACGGCGTTTAAAGTTACAAATATTATTATGTTTTCTGCCAAATAAAAGAATTAAATTAATTATAATAATATTTAAATGTAGGGTAAAATTCTCAATTATAAAACAAAATAAGTTNACACATTTATCGTATTTATGTTAATTTACATAAGAATGTACAAATAATAAACTATATATAAACCTTCCCTGAGAAATACTCGACCTAATGGTGAAAACCGCATCAAAATCCGTTGGGTGGTTTAGAAGAAGAAGAGTTAGAAAGTTCAGACAGACACGAAAAGCGACTTTGTTTTATAAGATATAGGATTTTGTTTGAAAAAATTACTTTTTCGTTATTGGGAATTATTTTTTTTCTGAATTGTATTAGGCTTTTATAGAGTACTTAAAACTGTGGTTTCATTTAAAGTGGTGCTGACAATTCCACCCTGTATCATATCATATCGTATCATATCATATCGTATCATATCTGTATCGTATCTGTATCGTATCTGTATCGTATCTGTATCGTATCTGTATCGTATCATAGCATCGCTATATTAATTTTTGATTTAAATTGAATTGAATTTCATTTGATACGAAATCTAAGACTAGTAAATACAAAAAATTCTAAAACTGGTTATTGTAGCTGACTCGTTTTGCTTCTATTTTGTTAGCTAGCCCCTTGTTTTTCAAAAATATAATATTTCCCTGATAACTGTGATATAATGTCAATGGATAACGTCGCAATAATGATAATTGAATGTGTAACATACACATTCAATTATCATAACTAAAATAATTCTGAGCAAACAAGAATTCAAAAATGTTTTCTACCAAATAAAAGAATTATAGTAAATATAATAATTTTTAAATGTAGGGTAAAATTCTCAATTATAAAACAAAATAAGTTTAAATATAATTTTATTGTTTTAGGTGACACTGGAAACTAAGCCACAGCGGGTTCAGGGGCCTTAGGTAAGTGGTTGCCCTCGACCTTGGTGCCATCCAGGCCAGCAGTGTATTTCGTCACATAGGTCTTTCCGTCATCACCGATGTAAGATACTTCTCCTTCCGTGATGAGAACATATCCAGAACCGTCTGCTGAGGGCACGAGACGACCTCGCTCTGAGACTACTGTGCCTTCAGCTGTCACGTAGCGAAGGGCGTATTGTCCAAACTCGTCATGGACTTCCTCGTGCTCTAGAGCTGGGAGCGCTCGTCGGGCAGCGAGTTCAGGATCTACACTTGGTGCAGCAGTGGCCATAGCCAGTAATCCAATGAAAACCACGAACTGTAATAAATGATGCTAGATTACAAAAAAAACAAAACATTACATCAGGAACCGTACATTTACCTTTAAGTATTAAAATAAAAAAATCTTACCATTTTCATGATGACTATTTGTATACTGACAATTTAATGTTGAATGTACTGTACTATTGTACAAATGCGTCTGTATATTATTTCAACTCCAAATACTTTATATACTAAGTTGTTATGCAACTATGCTCATTAATTAATGAATTCAATTATCAAAGAATTTTTCAACTTTAAATATATAAAAAAAAATTAAATAAGTTATGTACGAGTATAAACATTACACTTTTAATAAACAAACTTCGTACCTTTTAAGGAAAAAAGAACCCTTATAAGATCACTCTGTTATCCGTCTGTATATCTGTGTGTCTGTCAAAAGCCTTTATCTCAGGAATGCTTGGAGATATCAAGTTGAAATCCAAACCATATACACAGATCCACGGCCGCATGGTTTATTGAAAAATATAGTATATCTATATTTACTAAAAATATAAATAGCTGTTTATATCGCAATAAACGGATATTTGACACTATAAAGGGAATTAAAATTAATAAGGTACTTTCGATTCAAATATGAAAGGTGAAAGGGCTCTGGCTAAGCTAAGCTTGAATTTCAGAAAAAGCACAGAGACCTTAAATTCTATACGGAACCTTCGGTGGGCGAGCCCTACTCGCACTTGTCCGGTTTTTTTATATATTTTTAAATTTTTAAATAAAATCCTAGGGTCGTAATTTTATGTTTGTCAAATATGTTTACAAATAACTCCATACCATACAACTAAGCTTCCAACTTCCCTGTACCTGTGAGGCTTTTCATAGTCTTCAAAATTTTTCCAAAATATATTTTAAAGTTAATCTAGAGAAGAAAATTTTAATTGAATGTTACAAAATGTCAGCATAAAATAAAAAAAAATAATTTCACGCTTTGTCGCGCATTGTAGTAAAGAAGCGTAGACAGCATGCATATATGTGGTAACAGAGGCCACCTAATATTAAGACTTTTTCCTCTCCGCTTTCCGCCCTATGTTAGTGATAATCATTCCTACGTTTTCCTCATCCAGTGACTCCTGGCAACCTTTCCAGCTTTCCAGCAGCACAGCATCTGGCAGTAAACGTGACTGTTGTTGGGCTCGCTGACAAAAATACAAAACGCGGCTTTCACTTGCACCTCTCAGCACGAGATGTTTTGGAAACTAGGAAACAGAGTTTCTTTACACTTTCTACCGTACTACTTACGGGTTACAAAGTATAGCTATTATACTTGAAGATTTTTTAAAATTTGAATGACAGTGGAAAAAGGTTGTACTTAAGTTGTAAATATACGTATTTTTAATAAGAATAGTGTATGAGTCACCTATATACTTTAAAAATTTCGCCATGTAAAAATTAATTATTTAATCTTCTAATACAAATACCTTAAATTAGATGCTTAACGATTAATTCTTGTATTCTAATTAATGTACAGACGAAATCATTAAGTACTCTTAATTAGTAACTTTAGTAAATTATATAAAAATAGTGATAGTTCAAATTGAATCAGTATTAAAGTCAATCAGAGATAGTTCATTACTATTAAAAAGTTGACAAGTTAATTTTGCATTAAAAAAATAGTGGTCGACAGTCATAGAAGGTATATATTATTAAAAATTTTAATTGTGGGTGCAGGGTGTATAAGCGTGAAATGGATTTTTTAATATTTTCATTTTTTCGGTCTGGTAACAAGGCAAACCGCTGCATTAAGATCTGCCACTCAACACACAATGTCTCGAAAATGCAGCGGATAGTAGGCTTTTGCCAAAAGATAAACGTGACATTTTAGGTCAAACGCAAGCCTATTCAATATATAAAAAAATAAATAGATGAAGTTTAATGTTTTTATGTGTCTGTCTCTTTCTGTGGCATCATTGCTCCTAAGCAAACGGATCGATTATAATGCATTTTAGTTATTATAAACCGAATAAGACTTAACTTTGGGCTATTATAAGATTTAAAAAAAAATATCATATCCTAAATATCACATCCTAAATATCATATTTTTACAATATATTTTTTATTTTCAGATGGTTTTACTAGTACTGCTTTGTGTTATTGCTTCAACTGCTGCAATGCCTTTGGAGTATTCAAGTCCACCGGAAGCTCTCGTCCTTGCTATTCCAGAAAAAGAATTACATACAAATCTTCCAAACACTGAAACTATTGGTGAACATAAAGTTGATAATGAAATCAATACTGCTCCAATAGATGAAAGTATTGATGAAGAAGAACCTATAATTATACTACCAGCTCTACCAAACCCACCCGAACTGCCACCTCTAGACGCATCGGTCTTAGAATCTTTACTAAAACTAGAAAACTCAGAAGACTTTCAAGATGAATCTAATGATACCAAGCTTCATTATATTGAGTGGAAACTACCAAAAATAAGATTCCCAGGTGGTTACATTATTAATGATATTTATGGACCTCGTATCTCTTTGAGCGCTTAGACTAGAATTGTGTATTTAATATATATTTTTGTAAATAATTTATATATGTATAAAATATTTTTATTTGGAATCAAATAAATTATTTTTATGATAGTGTATAATATTTTGTTTTTGTTTACTTAGTTTTTTTTTACTTTCTCTTAAATAATAACTTATTTATAGCTTTATATTTTTGAATTTGAAACATCTTCCCATCATGAGTTTAAGTAAATATACAAATATTGAGTATTAAATAGTACAGAAACCTATGAAAACACATTATCTTACTAAACGAAATAAAAACCGGTTAAGTGGTGCCGCCCACCTAGGCTTCTTTACAAGTCTGTTGCAATTTTAAGACTTTAGCGCAACGGGAAGTATAACTTATAAAAGTATTTTGTATGCAATGAACTACAACCTATTAATTTTCAGGTTTTGGACTTTTTCCTTTATGTTTATTGTAAAATTGCATTTTCTGCTTAATTTCGTAACTAAGGGTCCACGTACAAAATGCAGCAAAATCTTTTGATTCCCTTGACATAGATGCTTATTGTTTTCTGTATATATGTATATTTGATATAATTTATAGGCAGATATAACATGGCGGAACACAACGCCACGTGTTCACTACCAAAGTGCGGAAGTGGAAATCATGTAATTTGCTGTAGCTAAGAATATAAACCACGAAGCTAAACACATTAATATGTGTCTCATACATACTAGCAAGTAACAAAGAGAGTCAGCTCTCGTCCGCAGTAATTACCTAACTTGACCAATTCATCACGATCGTACATTAAGTAAGACTGTTGCTATGGTATGCGCTACAATATAGCATTTACGACTATATCTTCATATTATGGAGATATGTTTTGTTTCTTTTATTTTAAATTGTTATAGAAACGTTTACAATCCTCAAGTGACCCAAGTGGCCTGACTGGTAAGCTCTATCCATTACTGTAGCTATGGGAAGCAAAAGATTCTGCCGTTAGCCTAGGCGAGGTAGAGACCATCTAGTCAACTCACTCTGTTCTCTGCTTTCCACTGGAATTCAAGATATCAGGACAACAAAATATATCTTCCTATCGTACCATATCAGACGTAATCATTAAAGAATATTTGTTGTCATTCAGTCTTGTTCCCAACAGCGAATGTGTCCATTAGTTAATGAACGATACTCTTTTGTTACTTTTTAGAGATCAGTAAGATATAACCATAGGACGTTAATGATATTATATTTACAATTCCAATGATACATATATAATTATTATTAAATAACATTAAGGCGAGTTGATGTGCAGGGACACAAGCGTGTAGCTGTAAATGCGACAGGTTGTAGGTTCGATTTCCATTCGGGGAAATTATATTTATGTTTCATATTTTCATTTCTTTGCTCTAGTATCGAGGCAAAACGCGACGTGGAGTTTCACAACTCAAAACGCAGTGCCTCCAGAATTCAGCGGAAAGTGGGGAGCGAAGTGTTTCAACAGTGGGCTCCCCCTGCCAACCCTGCTACATGAGGAATACAAAGTGAAGCAAAAAAAAATTCATTTAAAATGTTTAAAGATCGCGAAAATCAAAAACCAAAAACTGTTTTTAAATTATATNGCCTGCTACATGGGAAATACAATGTGAAGCAAAAAAAAATCATTAAAAATACTTAAAGATCGAAAATCAAAACTGTTTTTTTTTAATTATATATGTAGGTTATAATATTATAATTGTACAAAAAAGATAAAAAAAATATAGACGAAACCAATCTCAATAAAGTACAAGCCGTGCTTAACGCGCTTTTCCTTAGTCTCATTAGTTTCCTAAGATTGGAAAGAGACCAAAGGAAGGAAGTACTTACAATGATGTATGAAGGAAATTATTCGGTGCTTCTTACATTATACGCTACTTTATGGCGGGTGATAGGCAGGCAGTGGTTATGGGTTCGATCGTCATTCGGAGAAATCTTTATTCACATACTCTTTTCACTTTCATAGTAAGAAAATATTTTAAAAGTAATACATTTTTCGGGGAGAAGAATTAGGGGAACGGCGTGAAAACGGGGAACGGCGTGAATTAACACTACTATGCGTAATAAAAAAGGTTTCAAAGGCAGTTTTTTTTTCCACACAATTTTTTTTACGTTTTTATATTAGTCAGACGAAATCTGTTGCAAAATGTAGCGTAAAATTTTTTTTTCGCAGGGACCCCTTTTTTAACATCACCTTTGGGAATAAAGTATCGATGACAGTGAATGTCATCGATCAAGGTTTCTCTCTACCTCTTTCACCACTTAGTCTTGCTTCATATTTATTTATGTCATTTTTAGATTATCTTCTCCTTCTTAATTTTTATAAACACTCTCTTTCCATATATATATTTTTGCAATTTGACAATAAGGATGTTATCAGTTTGACATATCTGTATCTGATATTGTTGGAATAGGATTCTATTTGAGTATGATGACCTATATAAGTTTACAAGCACGTGTGATATATTTCGTAAATGTATGTAAGTTTGTTCACAAATATTTTGAAATTACATATTCCTCGTTTGACTTCAAGTTTCATCAAACCTGGTTCAGTTTTTTTGACATAAAGACAATATAAACATATTTTTAACTGTTCTGTACGGAATAATACATGAATACTGAAAAACAGTGTACTCTACTATACAAGCTGTACTGCTCTCTTTATAAAAGAATAAAATGAAATAAAACACAAAGCTATATTAAAATCGTTAGAATATGATTCACTGTGGAACCGCCGGATATGAACGACGCGTTTCCGCCAACGCGAGCGGCTGTCAAAGCTATGACAGCACTTGTCAATTTGTTATTCTCTTTAATGAAATTCTATAGGCCTTTTCCACAGATCCTCTGGCCACTCGGGAAAATTAATTATTTAATCTGATAAAAAACACGTGGCGTTCAGTTCCGCCTCTAAATACTCAATCTCGAAAACATCCATACAACCTTGAAATTCTCACAGGTTCAATAATAATTAATCATTCCTACCGAAGTAATAGCTCATCAGTAAGGAAATTAATTTGCTAAAGCATAACTTTCCAAGGGAAACAGTCCCTCTGTGCCGTAAATTAACTATATAAGTTACAATGTAGACCTATTAACATTAAGTAAATGTTAGTGTACAGTTTAATATAATTAAATTAACTGGATGATGAAGTTTCGTAGTTTAGTTTACCCAAACAGTTTTTTTTAGTTTCACCTGTATCCAGCATATAGCAAGGGTAGGCAGAGGCCTAGCGTTAGGTTTTCTCCGCTCCCCACTTTCCGCCGAATTCTGGAGCCATTGCGTATTGGGTGGCGGAATTTGACGCCGCGCTTTGCCTCGACATTTCATTTCTTCACTCTGGCACCAAGGCAAAAATCCGGCGTTGAGTTCGAAATTGGATTTTGGAAAATTCGGAAGAAAGTGTAGCACTGCTTTAAGCGGGATACAGCGTGAAGCAAATTCACTTTAATTTTTATTTTAACTAATATTATTCTGTATTAAAACATCATATAAAAAAATCTATAGAATGTTATGTATTATTCATATTTTTATTCGTCGAAGCGATAACGACGCCCGTAGCTTTGCTCTGACATCGATATCATTATATCTAAGTGTTATTCAAATAGATCGAAATCAATACCGCTGTTGGAGCTTTTGCTATAAGATAAGACAGTTATTGCGTAGACATTTTCAGTACAAACATTATTTATATTTAAATTGCTTTGTGTTTTCTTTTTAGAGTCTTTTTTTGACAATATTATATATAGGTCAAGTAAAAGTAAAAAATAATGACTCTCGTGATGGCATTTATGAAAAAGTTGACGATAGCGGACGAGGCAAAATACCTAAAGGTATGCAGAGCGACTTTCGTAAGCGTAAGTTATATATTTGCTTGAAATTTCTAGGAAACAATTAGGAGATAATTATAATTTTGATTTTGATTTGAATAAGATATCTATATTTTAACTAAGGATATAGTCATAATTTGATCAAAATTGTTTAAGCATTTTTATAATATGGGTATCGCCGAATACAGATATCTCTATCCCATATCTAAAAAAAACTGCTCAAACAATTTTGATACAGGATATCTTTGGAGGGAATTTTATTTTCTCCCTCTGAAAACAACACAAAGCGCAGAGTTGTGTTCCGCCACTGTATGTAGTCGTAATTGTCTCTACCCTCCACTCCACTTAATACTCGTTTTTGAGATTGAAAAATAATAGTTTTTATGACATATAAAACATATATTATAAGCTATATTTTAGACTTAGACGTTTTTCCCTCACCGATAACGTTTGTTCTGCTCTTTCGTGAGTTCTCCATTCAACGTGACACTGGCGAAGTGATTTTGTGCTCAACTGGCACGCTCGGAACGCCATAATAGAAAGAACAGAACAGAACGTTTGTTCTGAAAATAAAATAAGAAACGCTTTAAGTCAATAGAGATTATTTTCGCACAATATATTAATGGTGCGTTTACTTTATGCTACTTTCTTTATTAAGAAACGTATTTATTCAAAGATCGTCGTAGAGGTGCAGGAGTTTAAGGGTGAGACTGTAACGCGACGGTCGCGACGGTCGTGTGCTCGATTCCTACATGTGGAAATGAAATATTTAATATACACACTGTATCNAAAAAAATCTATAGAATGTTATGTATTATTCATATTTTTATTCGTCGAAGCGATAACGACGCCCGTAGCTTTGCTCTGACATCGATATCATTATATCTAAGTGTTATTCAAATAGATCGAAATCAATACTGCTGTTCGAGCTTTTGTTATAAGATAAGACAGTTATTGCGAAGACATTTTCAGTACAAACATTATTTATATTTAAATTGCTTTGTGTTTTCTTTTAAGAGTATTTTTTCAAAGGATATCAATAATAAGTGGTTATAATATGAAAATCCATACCTATATTATAAATTCGAAAGTAACTCTAATAAACCGCTAATTTAATTGTGATAAAATACTCATAAAGAGATACTTGAGGGTCTCGAGATGAACATAGGCTACTATTTTTTCTTATATTTGTAATATTTTCGATATATACCAATATATTAAAATACTTATTAATTTCACATGCAATTTATTCTGCCATGCCAACAGCCGTCGCTAAGCGACCGTTGCTATGCAACGATTTGCAAAGTTTGTTGTTAGAAAACTTCACCCAAAATGAGCTTGCTTAACGCATCTCTCTATTGAAAACTGAAAATCATTTCATAAATATATTTAATAAATATTCGTATAGTTCAAGCGGGCGTAGCCGCATTCCGGTCCACTAGTATTATATATAGGTATGGCAAGTAAAAGTAAAAAATAATGACTCCCGTGATGGCATTTATGAAAAAGTTGCCGATAGCGGACGAGGCAAAATACCTAAAGGTATGCAGAGCGGCTTTCGTAAGCGTATGTTTATATATTTGCCTTGAAATTTCTAGGAAACTCAAAGTAATATGGAGATAATTATAATTTTGATTTTGATTTGAATTAGATACCTATATTCCAACTTAGGGAATAGTCATAGTTTGATTAAAATTGTTTAAGCATTTTTCTTATATGGGTATCGCCGAATACAGGTATATCTGAATACCCATATCTAAAAAAACTGCTCAAATAATTTTGATAAAGCATATCTTTGGAGGGAATTTTATTTTCTCCCTCTGAAAACAACACAAAGCGCAGAGTTGTGTTCCGCCAGTGCATGAACTCGTAATTGTCTCCACTCTCCACTCCACGTAATACTCGTTTTTGAGATTGAAAAATAATACTTTTTATGACTTATAACACATATATTATAAGCTATATTTTAGACTTAGACGTTTTTCCCTTACCGATAACGTTTGTTCTGAAAATAAAATAAGAAACGCTTTAAGTCAATAGAGATTATTTTCACACAATATATTAATGGTGCGTTTACTTTATGCTAGGTACTTTCTTTATTAAGAAACGTATTTATTCAAAGGTCGTCGTGGAGGTGCAGGAGCTTAAGGGTGAGATTGTAACGCGACGGTCGTGTGCGCGATTCCTACATGTGGAAATGAAATATTTAATATACACACTGTATCCCATATATATCAGGATAGTAAGATAGAGCCTACCGTTAAGGCACTCCGTTCTCCACTTTAAATTTAATTTGAGTTGCGGAACATATGTATAGCCACGATCTGAAGGATTATATTTTTTTATTAGAACTCACTCTATCTTAAACGATAGTTAGTTGGTTTTGTAAACATGAAAACATTATTAAGAAAAACAGGAAAAAAATATAACGCTATTCCTATTGCTGGCTGGCGCTATTCCTCAGCACCGTCTAAACGCACCGGCGATAAATTGTTTCCTTATCGTATGCCGCCGCCGCACAGTTTTTTTACTTCATTTAATAAAATTATGGGAATTATTACACGGTCTATGAAATAATATTTCAAATAAAATCACCATTTTATAAGGTCACGATCTCACATGTTGAGAGGATCTCGTGAAGAGCTATAAAAATGATCCAGATGATCCATGGGCACAAGGGTGTGACTGTAACGCGACGGTTGTAGGTTCGATCCTCACTTGAGGAAATGAAATATTTATCTAAATTTATATTTCCAAATTCTTAACTCTCGAGCGGCGTTGAGTTCCGCCGCTCAATAGGCAATACCTTCAAAATTTTGATGGAAAATGTTGAACGGAACCTTCTTGACATTAGGTTCCCATGTTCCCTCTGTGCCATCAGTCTATACAAGACCAAGGCCATAGCCTGAAATCACGTCAGACTGAGTGTGTAACTTCTGCCTAAGTTCTCAATTCGTGCTTAATTTCGTAACTGTGGGTCCAAGGAAGGTTTAGGTTTGATTACGCGGCGAATTTCACAAAATACAGCAAAATCTATGCATAAATGCTCGTTTCTTTTGATTGCATTGACTTACAAGCTTTACTTTTTTTGTGCTTCAAAGGAATTATAGACTTAATATGGTATTGTTTTCTGATTTATATATATACACGCGATCTCGTGATAAATGGTCTTGACAAAATATAAAATTATCCTTTAACTAAAGGTTCCGATTTAACCTTTCAAGGTATGGAATCCTAAAAACAATTATATCGTATTTTAAGAAAGCAATATCGAAAAAATATTTTTACTAAGCAACGCCATCTAGCTTTTGCTATTGAAACTTCTTACGTTTACTAGGAAAGCTATTTACTAACGTAGTTTATGTGTTCATACGTAGATGGCGAAGAAAATAAATAATAATAAATGGATATGAAACAAAAACTGTAGTTGTTGCTCTGTAAAGAGAAATTTATTTCTATAAATGCTAATTATAAATTCTTTTGAAAACAATATTTTTCTACCTACTACTTATATACTATTATTATTTTGTTACTAACCTGTAAAAAAGAAAGAATATCAAAACCTAATGCTTTAAATATTATATTTTAGAATTACATGTTGCATTACATATTCTAAATTGTTTTTTCCGGGTGAATATGTCACTTTAAAATTAAATTATGAAAAGTAATATGTGAGGTCTCCTATCTATCTATCTATCTATCTAAGCAGACCCAATATGCTTATACAGGGCTCGGCTAACAGGTTAGTGTTTTGAAAGACTGGCGATCTTCTTCTACCTGGAATTATTCCGGCCTAATTACCAGGACTTACCGGCCGTCCGACTTACCCTTATCCTCTACTTCGTACGATCACAAACAACCTGAGTGGCCAACTCATTCGCCCTCATGTCCTGCACCACCACGTCAAACTATTGGTTCCTTGGGCACCCGGGTGATTTCACTCCGGAGAATTACAAAGCAAAGTCCTCTCTTTCGACATAGTTCCTAGGTCGGCAGGCAACGTGGCCATACCATTTCAGGAGACGCTTATGTAGCTTATCCGCTAAGTTCAGAGCCAAGACGACTTCAAATGAATGTATTCAATAATGAATGAATGAATGTAAGATTTGAAGCTCCTAATTATTCCGAGATATTTCAGGCCAGTATTCGCAACCGCATGAAAGGACCGGTCGCGCGTGGGTGGTTTTCCAAATGTATAGTTTATAATAGTTTCAAAATTAGACTATTCAAATTTGTATACAATATACTGATGAGTTCCAAAATGGATTAATCATTTACTTGCCTTTGATTCGGTTTCAACTTATTAAGCCTTCAAGAAAGTTCCTATACTTAATCCTTTATTGAGAGTTGTCCTTGTTAAAAGTTGGTTCAGTATCTTACATTTGAGTGAAGTTTGAATGTCCTTGACTATGCTTACGCTAATTTGTAAACAATGAGATACGAGCTTACACACTTGCTTTTATGAAACAACTAGCGGCCCGCCCGCGGCTTCGCCTGCGTGAACTACTTTATTATTAATTTCTGTCTCTATGAGTACCTACGTCCTATAATGCAAAATTTGAGACTCCTAGCATTTGTAGTAACGAAGTTTCATACAAACTTTCGACCCCAAAAACAACCCCTTAGAAGTCGAATATTGCAAATTCCCGTCTTAGCGAGCACCTACGTCCTATAAATAACTCCTATGCAAAATTTGAGATTCCTAGCACTTGTAGTTTCTGAGATTTCGTGATGAGTTTCTTTCGATTTTATATATATAGATTAATGTCGTATCTGTGATCATAAGCTTTTTCATAAATAAGCTATCTAATTGGCACAAAATAGATAAAAAATAAATCAAATCAGCTTTACGTTGTATCCCGCACACAGCAGTGTAGGCAGAGGGAACCTAATATTAAGACACACCGTTCCCCACTTTCTGCCGAATTCTGGAGGCATTTCGTGTGGAATGGCATAACTTAACGCCGCGCTTGGCTTCGACACCAGAGCGAAGAAATAGAAATAAAATTTAAATAAATATTTCATCTCCTCGAATGGGGATCGAACTCACAACCAGTCGGTTTTACAGTCACCCATGCGCCTTGACTGGTCTCAAAATACATATATAATTGGAAAATAGTTCCTGAGATTAGAATGACATTATTCAACTAAAACATAGATTCAAGACATAATTAAGAAATGGAAAAAATAGTGGAATCGAACCCACAATAAAATATACAGCATTTCAATATCTAATATATGTTCAAAAATAACAACATTTTGTCTTTAAATATTTATCTTTATATATTTTATCTTTTATTTTTATTGGTCTTCTGGATATCGGGCTCTTGATGTGGCCCAAAAAAGTTCGACATCAAGTGTTTGTTTAGTGAAATGTTTTTCTTCAAGCAAATGGATCGGTAAATAAATAAACAATGAGTATCATTGTTATAGTAGCGGAGCTTTGTGGACTATTCGTAGAATATACGATTAAGCTGTTAAATGGAAATTTAGAAAATATATGAATAGAAAACGGTCGGGGTACAGATAGTTGATGATGGGGAATGAATGATTTTCATTTCTGCTACTTATTGGCCGTAAGCGCAGAACGGAGTGTCATTACACTAATTTTTCTCTGCATACCTGTATATTACACCGTAATGAAAAAATAAGAACAGGTACTAGCGTAACATTCAGTAAGTTGTGTAACCTAAAGTGATTAAAAATATGAAAGAGTAAGTTTCTAAAATATTATAATTCAAAGCGAGCATTCACTCTATGAATGGCCATACGTAAAAAAGAAGTAATTAAAAAAATGCTGTAACCTGTTTTCATATTATAATTAGCTAAGTAACAAAAGGACCTATTTCCTTCTCACGTTACAAGTGCGGCGTTGAGTTCCGCCAATGAACACGTAATGTCTCGAAAATTGGGCGGAAAGAACGAAGAGTGTCTTTACACTAGAGACTCTTTGCGTATCCTGCTGCTATATGAGAAAAGCATCAAGCTGAAAAAATCTTCAATCTTTAGCTGAAATCAACTGAAATTTGGGTAACGACTTCAGTTCTGATGACAATGAAATTACATGTAATTAATATTGTTGTTAACCTAAAATGGTTGCCTGAACAAAATGGCAGATAATAAATTTTCCCACCACTCAATATGGCCATCAAATGAAAGAATTGATTTGTAAAATACAGGATCCAAAATATATCTTTATAAAAATCTTTTTTTAGTTAATATTTTATTTTTCAAATTATGTAAGTAAGGTAAGCGTCACTGTCTCGAATTTTGAATATCTAAGTAGAGGACGGAGTGTCTTAGCACTAGGTTACACCTCTTTACCCGTATATATGTACATACGATATATAGCATGAACTTGGTAGCTGATATACATATTACAATCACAGTAAATAGTTAAAGTAATAAAAATAAAGATATTGTAAAAAAAGGTACTTATTTGGAGAAAAATTACAGTCATTACACAGGAACAATTTGGGTAAATTATACCACCTCAGGGTAACAGTTCTGATGCTATCTTTATAATGTATGTAATAAATGTAAGTATTTTTTTATTTTTACCTATCTTGTCTATAACGTGGTAAGCAAAGAGGCACTAATAAATATACCGTCAAAGTATATACTAGACTAGTGGGCGCGCGCAGCTTCGCTTGCTTATTTGG
>JAKRZM010000173.1:6486-23034 GCA_036379175.1 Heliconius cydno galanthus | reverse complement strand
TGAATTCTAGAAAACCATGAAACATATGTTCAATTAAATATTTTTAAGAGTCTATATATCTAATTTTATAAAAATCGGTGGCGATTTAAGAATTTTCCCATACAAACTTTCAACCCCTTATTTGCACCCTAAGGGGGTGAATTCTAGAAAACCATGAAACATGTGTTCAATTAAATACTTTTAAAAAACTAAATTTCAAATTTTATAAAAATCGATGCCGATTTAAATTTTTTTACATACAAACTTTGAACCCCTATTTCACCCCTTTAGGGTTAAAATTTTTCAAAATCCCTTCTTAGTGGATGTCCAGATTACGATAGTAAACTTTTGTCCAAATTTCACGTTTGTACCATCAGCGGTTACGGCTGTGCGCGCGTCTTACCTCAGTCAGTGAGGACAAGTCCTTTTATATATACAGATATAGATTATCGGATTTTTGTTGTAAGTTATCATGTACTCATAATAGGAGGGTAGTTTGAGAAAACCTACACTAAGACTCTTATTATTATTATTTAGATTATCGAACAGAATTCTAACAAAAATTAATGGGTTAGATATTGCGTGCTCAGTGTAACTCAACGCCGCACAAATATAAATAATATAATAATTGCAATAATATAGTAAAATCCCTCTCGACTTAAACTGTACGCATGTAAAATATACTAGAAGAGCCGATTTGCACAAGAAAGTATATTGAGGCAGTACAAATATTTTGTTAGACTTCACTGACCCCTCATATTTTCTTTCGAACTTATTTCTATTGTTGGTTTAGGATTCTTTCTTGTTCAAATTCACATAACGTTTGCAAACGTATGTACTCGTATATTATGAAATACGGTACTTTCTTGAATATTGTAATTTAGAGGCTGTCGTGGTGGAGGGGTCTTACTGTAAAGGGGGCAATGCTAATATTAACATTGTAGATAAACTGCGACGTTTATCAGTCTCCGCCGGAAAGTGGAGAAAGAAAAGGAAGTGGAGTGTATTAACTCTAGGTATTTACTACCTTCCCTGTGTTCTATATATACTTTTTATAATATTTTAAATATTTTTTCTTACAGTAATGCTAACAAGTTATCATCGCGGTTCATAGTCAACACCAGTTGGAATATTGCTCATTATGATTTTCAAAATTAAAAAAATGTGTTGTACGTGAATACGTTTATGAGTATATTTATACGGGTTATCAAACAAAAATCGAATCAGCTTCACGCTGTATCCCGCACATTGCATAGTAATAGTAGTAGGGTTAGGTAGAGGGAACTAACTATGCACAATATGTATATAGACCGTAAGAACATTTAGATTTAAGATTTAAAAAAGAGCTTTTGTCAAAAACTAATATAAAAAAGGCAAAACAGTATATCCTTATCAACCGTCCGTCCCTCCACATATCCTTGGCCTGGAGACAAGTCTATGCATACAAAACACCTCGATTTTGTGGCGTTACCAAAACGATTTCTGCCTGAAAGTACCTTACCTGAGGTTGTGGATGGGACGTGACTTTTATGATATTGAAAGTCAAAGTGTGGATTCTTATTTATTTTCGATTTTTTTTGGAATTAGTGATGCGCCACTCCGTTTTTAAGTTTTCGCTCATTTTTATAGCCAATAACTAAACAACCCTATATCAGAATAGGGGGAACCTGTTAAGACAATACGATCACAACTTTCCGCCCTATTTTTAAAATTTTATGTTGAGCGGCGGAACTCAACACTGCGCCAGCTACCACAGCGGAAAATTAAAAATAATTATAAATATCCCGTTTGACACAACCATTATCTACACTTACACTCAGTCGCTGTCATCAACCTCCATTACACATGGTATTTTCATTAGTGCATAGTCTGAAAATTATAGTCTAAAATTAATATAAAAACCGTTCCGTACCAATTTATAGATTGTTAGTAAACGGGAATTACAACTTACAATAAATAATAGTTAAAAAAACCGGAGAAGTGCGAGTCATGCTCAGCCGCCGAGGGTTCCGTACAAAAATTATAGGCCTCGAGCTTTTGAAATTCAATATAGTATAAATATAAATAAAATGTATAGTTTTCAGTTTTTTCCTGAACTAGTACTACCTGTAGATGCTTGTTGCCAAATGTCACTATTGCTATTAATTTTGATTCCCTTTATAGTGTCGAAATACACTTTTTTCCTTTGCCTTAGCAGGTACTAGGAGTAGTATGTCAGACGGAAGCGTTGGCTGACTCTACGACAATTTGTCCTGCTAATAAGTAATTATGATAACGGCGTTATATTTCAATTAGAACGTCTTGCCGCATGAATTTTCCTTATAAAATATATTTTCTTTTGCTATATCCTTATCGGTCGTTGCGGAACAGCTGCTTAGCGTCTGATTGGAAACGCGACGGTTGTAGATTCGACTCCTGCTTGGCGGAATGAAATATCTTTATTATCTTGTTCTTTTAACCAAACTAAAGTGAAAAAAATGTTGGGGATGGAAGGGTCTTAATGAGAGCGTAATGTCTTAGCACTATATTCCTAGGTTCCGTCTGCCTATCCTGCTAAGTGCGGGATACAGCGTGTCGCTTGGACGACAAAGTAAATCCAGTGATATATCAGTTATTAAAATAGGTTCGCTAGCTTAACATACATACATACATATATAACATATATGTGGGCGACGGTGATTGCGTACCATCATATGACCTATGCGCTCATTTGTCTTAAAAAAAACCTTTCCATTAAAAAAAACTTACTTTGTTACGACCTAATAAAAACCTATTTAAACTATTAGCGAAAATGAACCTGTTTCTATCCTCTGAAAAAGCTATGTGTGTTTATCACATTTTATTTTTATTTTAAGCCGGAAATTCCTCCTGCTATAAAGAATATCAATACATTACGACATCGACCCCATACAGGGAGCATCATTTTCCTTACATACAAATGACTTTGTCCTTTCATTATTAGCTCTTACTGAGATTATAACTGGATTCACCTTATGTTTCCGTTAAAAAATGTCAATATAATTTAAATATAATCATTCCCCCCCAATAGGTATCTAACTTGCAGCCGTCGTATGCATTGAATGTCCTGAATGTCAAATTTCAACAATTAAATGAAAATCATAAATTACGAAGGATTACCAAAATTAATAAATAGTTAATCGAGCTAAGCGCAGCGTTAAGTTCCGCTACTCAACACGCAATGCCCCGAGAATTCGGCGGAAAGTGTGGAACGCAAGTATCTTAATGGGGACAGAGTATCTTAACACTAAGGTCCTAGGTTCCCTCTGCACGCCGTTTCATGCACGTAGCAGGGTACGTGCAGGACAGCGTGCCGCTAAAAAGAAGTTAATAAGCTATAATTTTTTTTATGGAAAAAGGACAAGGCAAACGAGCGTTCGGGTCACCTGATGATGATCACCGCCGCCCACGACCCCGTGCAACACCAGAGGAGCTACAGGTGCGTTGCCTGTATAGTTCTGACTGCAGGTATTAATATGATGTAATAATCTAAAGCTTTCCACAATCCAATAACTAAATTAACCGACATAAAAAAAACAATTTGAACCAATATATCCTGAGGTAATCGCCTTTAAACAACACTTCAGCTTTACCAGAAATTTGATTTTTTCCTTTTAAATTTTACCAGAATAATTAATATAGTACCTAACATCTAAATAAAACATCTATTCAGTATGCCCAACATGCCCGGAAGAACCCAATGCCGTCTAGTCCGAATATCATCACTAGAAAACATTTACCTCAATTACTATCCTTCTTCCTTAATATTTTCCTTCCAAGTGTTTATTAAGGTACTTTAACTATGTGTAAACTTGTTTAATTATATGCTTGCTAAGTTTAAATTTTGTTTAACTAGCTTTTTGTTGCGGATTCGCCTCTGTAGATGAATGGAAATAATTGCGATACGATAGCGCCTTTTCCGATATAAGTGTTTTGATTATGATTAATACAAACAGATTTATATTGACGTAATTATAACAATGTTATCATTTACTATTTCGAGTGTATAAACAAAATCCTAGATTACTGAATGAAGTGCACTGCACAACAAGACAAACTATAGGTAATATTGTTCGTTTCTATATAGATAATTAACATTTTTTAGCTTCACGCTGTATCTCGCACATAGAAAGAAGGAACCTGGGAACCTAAGATACCCTTTTCTCATTAAGAAAATTCTGTTCCTCAATTGGCCGTCGAATTCTAAAGCCATTGTTTGTTTATAATTAGGGGTAATTACCTTTTTCTTTTCTTTTTCATCATTATTTTTCTGTTCTGGTGAACTGAAAAATAATGAATGAATGAATTCTGGTTCAAACACTTCTGTTCCCGACTTTCCGCAGAATTTTTGAGGTATTTTATGTTGAGTGGCAAAACTGAATCCCGCACTTTGCTTGGTTACCAGTGCCACGAGTGAGAATCAAACCCGTGCCCGCTTTACAGACCCGCGCTTGGGCCTCAGCGCTACAACAGTAACCAGGCCAAGAACGGCGTTGAATTCCGCCTCTCACTCGTGTATGTTATTAATTACATCTAACTATTTTTAATAGGAAGCGAACGTGACGTAGTGGAATAGTGTTTAACTTTAAAATGAGGGTGTGGGATTCGATGCCCACTCGGGAGAAGGCTTATATTTATTTTCATTTGCTCAAACTGGTAGACAAAGCCACTCCACACTAATTATCTCGTAAGCTGGGTGAACAGTAAGAAACGAAATGCGAAGTTCAATGCTAGGTGCCTTCTACTTAATAAATAAAAATATTATAATACTAACAAAGAAACACACAGACAAACCGACAAACATATAAATGGATGAAAATTTTTAAAATATTTTTTTAGAGTTCTATTACGTTAATAAAAAATAAAAATGCCTCAATAGATTTTCCCATATATTCCCCCTGTCCCATCCAGGCAGCGATGAATTACTCTTATTTTATGTATAGATTACATCAAATTAGAATTACTGTAAATACATCTTAGAAAGATCTATATTTACTCAAAGGAGTTTAGCAACATACTTAATTTACAGGAAAAAAGATAAAAATAATGAAATCGTGTAATAAGCTAATCACTTAACTACTTCTTATTATTTATGTTTATTCAGTAATTGATAATTTACCTTGAAATTGTCATTATAGTATTACTCTGGGCTAAAAAGTGGAAGGAAGTTTGCTATTATAGACTTGTCAGGTAAAACTTTTTTGAAAAATGAATAAATTACCTCATCGGGACTCAAATCCATGACTATTGAGATATAACTACAAGTCAACTGCACTATGGTAAAATTTTAATTAAATAATTACCACTACTCCGTTTTTTTTATTATTGCAAGATGAAATAATTCCCATATCAATTAGGGCTGTTCATAAAAATAGAGCATCTGTCTTTGTGTCAGGTGAAAATTAAAAGCCAAGTAAATGTAAAAAGACTGAAAATTTATAAAAAGTACTACTTTGTTTTCGTTTAAAATTTCGATACATTTTCACCCTGTCACGAAACTAGCACATTTCTTAGAGCTGCAGTCACTTCGCGCGCGGACTATAGTAACAATTTTAAAAAAAAGTATTTTTTTAATTCAGGAAACTACCGCAATTTTAAATGTAAGTTGAGCTTCTTGCTTGCTGTGTGAAATAAATTAAAGGTAATTTTATGGTTTTTGTATTTTTCAAATGGTATAAGAATAAGGAAAACACAAAAAAAAAATGGATATAGCAGGTTTACAGTTTACTCCTAAGCCGATTTTTATTAGGCTTGTTGAAAAAATATCGATATTTATAATAAATATCGATTTTTTTTTTATCATAATCCAATACCGAAAATTGTATCAAAACCGATATATTCTTTTGGAGATCTTTAAAAACGAAGCACATCTCTAACAAAACGAGAGCGTGATCTAAAAAAATTTACAATTCAAGTTTCAACCTGTTAATTATATAATAACTTATAACTACTATGGGATTTAATTTATACATATTGTATTTTTTTGTACTGTGTTCTCTTCAGTGTACAATGTATACATGTACATACCACAAGAGTATGCACCTCAAAAATTCTTATTTCGTTTTTATCCATACCATACAATAAACCACGTAATGTAATTTACAACAGCGCCATCTAGTTTTGTTTTCGGAAACTTTAAAATGGGAAGATTCGACTTGAATTTATTGTTATTTTATTTGGTAATACGCTTTTATGAAAATCGATTAGTAAGTAAATATGCAAAAAAAAATAAAGAAGGAAATTTTTAATTTCACCCTTATAATTCTTTTATTCATTGGAAACTTGCCGATTATACGTGGAAACAATGAAAATGATAACCATTTCGAAATTGGTTAGGTAAAGAAAAAAAGGATTGAGGCCGTAGTGGCGCAGTGGGACAAGCGTGTGACTGTAAACGCGACGGTTGTGGGTTCATTTTTCACTCGGGGCATGGAATATTTTATATTTTCATCTCCTAGTACAGGAGCAAAGCATGACGTTGAGTTTCGCCGCTCAGCAAGCAATGCCTTCAAAATTCGACGGAAAATGTGGTACGGAATGTCTTAACACTAGGTTCCCATGTTCCCTCTGCCTACCCTGCTATGTGCGGGATAGTTAAAATATATAAAAATAAAAGAAAAAAAAACTCGCAAAATAGTGTCATTAATTAAGTCATTAATTAAATAATTATGTGTTAAAATTAATAAAGTAATTTGCGATTATGCGAGTAGCAGAACTTAACGCCGCGTTTGTCTCTTTAACCAGAGTAAGAATATGAAAATATTCAATATTTCATTTATCCGAGTTGGAATCGAACCCACAACCATCGCGATTACAGTCGCAAGCTAGTAGCTCATTATATATAGGTATGTAAATATATAAATATTTAGATCTAAATAATCCAATATCACTAAGAGTGATATATCACTAAGATAAAAAAAATCATATATAAACAGACCGGAAATACATATATGTACATTTATCTATATATAATAGGAAACATTTTGACATACATATATACATAATATAAGGCGACAATATATACTGAATGCGTGACCGGCGCGGACGCAGTAGCTTCCTGTTCGACCAAGGCGCTGCCCTTGCGACGCGTTTGAAGTTAGATCGAAAGAAAATATCGATAATTTTAATTAAAAACTATAGAAATAAATAAGTTTTACCGTTTTTGGTTCGATAAATAATTTTTTTTTTTTAAATTGTGTTGCAAATTTTTTGGAATTTGAAAATGGGTACCGAAGATATACAATATGCACCTAAACCAGGTTAGTTTTGTGTTTTTTTTTATTTAAATTTTTCTTTTTTATGTTTGCTTTCGGCAAACATGTTTTGCCACGGATTTAGATAATAATTTTTTTTTTTTAAATTATGTATTTTTAGTTACAATATTTATAATATTTTTTAAAAAAAAATGAATATTCCGCCAAAAAAAAAAATAGTCCTACGACTAAGAAGATTTGTTGTAATGAGGAATACAACACTTGTACCTAACAAGTCTCTCTTTGTATTATCATGAAAAAAAAAATATTATCAAAAAAATAAGTCACTCACTTAAGCATTAATGCAAAGATTATAGGTTCGATTCCCATTCGGAATTATTTGTATTTCCTCCCTCTGGTAACAACATAATATGTGGTTGTTGAGTTCCGCCACTCAAAAAAACTTTGTTTTGAAAATTGGACTTAGAGTAGAGAACGGAGGGTTTTAACACTAAGTTTTATCTACTGTATACGGGATACAGCGTGAAATAAAATAAATAAGAATTACTCTGTGCTCCGTTCTTCAGAAATAAGGAGTTTTGTCTACCTCAATAACAATGCGAAAATTTTCTAAAGTTATAAAAGACAAACATAGCTAGCACAACTTGATCACCCATTTGAATATTTGCTATGACTGTATGTTTGTACACAAAATTCCTAAGAACGTATATATAAATTATGTTATTCTTTTAACGACATTTTTTTTTAATTTTCCTTTTTTAATTATTTTGTATATTATTACAAGATTATGGTTAAGCGTCGAGTTAAGTCTTGTTTCAAAATATTTTTCAATTCTGTACCAGGAGTAATTAAAATTTTAAATCTTGAACAAGAGAAAAATATATGTACATTCGTAAAACGTATGAAACATATAAAAAAATTGAACGCACACCATCGAACCAGCGAACCATCGAGCGGTTTTCAAGAAACGTTTAATCTTTACGTTGAAAGTCTTCTAAAAAATTATCTCTCCTAACTTTATGGCCGAGAACGAGTTCCGTAAATTGTTTTTTACTAGAATAGAGAAACACAAAAATGATTACAATCGTTTCCGCGAGTTGGGATCGAACCTAAAACTACCCCATTTACAGTTGGACGCTAATGATGCGCCATAACGGTTTAATTTTTTTATATTTTTTAATAATAAATTTAAAAAATATATAAACACATCTACTTATTTACATCTAAATGTCTTATTTATCGTAAAAGTAATGCATTAGTTAAAAGATAATTGACATCTTTGAGTACAAGTAATAACCTTGTATAGGTACCTCAGCGATCAGTTATAATTTTATTTTAAAAATAAAATAAAATCGCTGAGATCGGCTGGGATATATGAGAAAATCTTTTTTATCAATGTAATAGATTTAATAAAAATTTTTGTCCGTTTGTCTGTGCATTTGTGCACGCTAATGTCAAAAACTGCTTAACCGATTTAAATGCAGTTTTCACTATTATATTTTAGCAAACTTCCAATAACATTTAGTGTTTGTTTTAGTTAAATCACCCCATAAATAAAAAAGTTATGACGATATAAAATATTGATTTGGCTGAAATGTTATTTTTGAATGTTTGAATTGTCTTTAAAATTGTAATGTTACTAGAACATAAAAATATTTCACATTAGTAGTTCAAGCGGGCGAAGTCGCGAGCGGATCGCAGCTATAAAATAAGTAGTACTTGTAAAGGATAAGTGAATAGAATGTGGTAATGTGATCAGTCTCTAGATTATTTAATTAATACAAAATGATACGGAAAATATAGTTTACTTTGTATAGTTGAGGCCAGGCAGTGCCTCTGGGCTCTGGGTCACACTGCCTCGATACTGGGTTCACTTTGCCTACTCTGCTATTTGCAGTATCGGTTAGAATATATCACATTTAAATCAAAATCAAGTTCTCGATAGGATTTTGATTTTTTGAGTAATTTGTGGACTAACATACATATGTTTACAAAATTTTGCGCACGTGCTCGGAAATCTAAATAATTCAACCTACTCAAATATTATCAAATTCCGACAATATCAAATATATGTCATAACATGTTTAAAGTTGCTTAAAATATGTAAATTAAGTAATAAAACTAAGCAAATATCATATTTTATAGGAATATATTTTTAAGAAAACAAGTATTTTCTTTTTATATAAAAAATCGCTTGTTAAAATTATCATATAAATAGGTATTTTATTTATATACTTACTCGAAATTATGGAGACGAGTGTGATCTTTTATAGAGATTAACGTTTATTTACTTTGAGTTAAAATTTATTATACATAATATACTATATGTAATTTATATGTGAAGCTAAGGTAAGCGGAGGGAACTGTGAACTTAGTGTTATGACACTCCCCATGCACCGGCCAGTTTTCAAAACATTACACATGGAGTGGTCGAGCTCAATGCTCAAAGCTTGTATGATTACTATAGCTAGTATATAAAAATAACTTATTTCACCGAAGGGAAATCAAACCCAAAAACATCGCGTTTACAGTCACAAGCTGTCCCATAGCGCCTCGAAACTAGTGTTGCGGGTCGATAGTCGACTATCGATAGGCTATCGATATTCTATCGATAGTTGTCCGATAGTAGAACTATCGTTATTTTAATCGATAGTATCGAAATTTACAATAGTATCGAAACTATCGATAGTTCAAAAGAGTACAATACTATCGGACAAATGCAATACTATCGATACTATCGATAGTATCGTATCTTCCAGTCAGAAAGATATCGATACTATCGATAGTGTCGATACTACCAAGTACCTAGGCCTTTATTTACGAGTATATGAGCGATAGGTAGAGTCACTCCATACTCATCCAAAAAAAAAATAACACAAGGCACAAGCTTGTGAATTAAACACATAAAGTTGTGGGAGGTTTGATTAAATTTACATTGTAAATAATAAATATTACTAATTTTTGTATGAATTATTCTTGTAGAATACACTTATTTTTTTTTAGCTTCAGCTGTATTCCGTGAAAGCACATGACACTTCGTTTCCCTCTTACCGATCTTATAATTTTAGAGAGATTGCGGGATGAGTAGCGTAACTCAACACCGCGCTTTATCTTAATACCAGAACGAGGATCTGAAAATTCATTCCCCCGAGTGGGAATCAAACCCGCAAACTTCGCGTTTACAGACGCTCGCTGCCACGGCGGCCCATATAAGAAAATATTTCTTGCTAACTCTGTCATGGTTACAAGTTCCTTGTATTTATTATTAAACTATTTATATACACAATATAAAAAAGTAACACTGTAATTTGTTTTTTAAATTATTCAATTAACCTCAAAAAAATAAAGAAAAGATAAAAAATTTCAAGAATAGTATAACGGTGTCAATATGTTAAATTAAATGATGTGTTAATCCACACTCGGGAAGGTTTTTTTTTGCTTCGCATTGAATCCCGTATATAACGGGATAAGCAGAGGAAACCTAGTATCAACACATTCCGTTCTGATGCCTCAATAATTCGATCGATTCGTGAAAACTATAATAAAAAACAAGCTATACCTCATGTTCTATTACACAGGACCCAATTTAAATAACATGAAAAGAGAGATAGAGAGTGTTATCTCTAAATGTTCTACCTGAAACATATATACATAGATAACAGTGTACACAAACAAGTAGATTTGCCATAAATATTTCTGTTTGGATGAACACGGTTATTGTGAAATTGACCTTGATCGAGTCATGGCCGTGGATAATAATGCTATACAATTTTAAACGATTTGCGAATAAAAGAATTTTAGCTATTTTATTTACCTAATGTGATATTTGTATATAATTTATAGAGGACGTGTCGAGGACGTTTTAAAGCAAGAGTTAGAATTAAATTAAAATCTGCTTAAGATTATATCACAGGCACTTTACATCCAATTTTCAAAAATGGTTATTTTCAAAAAGAAACTTGAGGCGCCTATCCTGCTATATAAGAGATATGTTTTAACGTTCCTCATAACTAAAACTATATTTCGACAGCAATTTTTGTACACTCTAAGCTGTAATACATTTTAATGAACTATAAATATTCGCATTCGCGGAAATCGAATATGAAACAATATTAATATTAATATTTTTTTATAGTGTTGGGTAGACAGAGAGATAGAGAGTTTGGATTAGGAAACAGGGAACCTACACCGCCTTTTCTCACTTTCCACGGAATTCTGACGGCATTGTGTGTGTTAAGTGACGAAGCTCAACGCCGCGAGGGCTACGACGAAATGAAAATATTAAATATTTGATTTCCGTGAGTGGGACTCGAACCCAAAACCTGTCGCGTTTACAGTGGCACGCGCCACGCTTGTCCTCTTAAGATTTTGCATACAAAAAGTTACAAACGTATCTACACATATAAAATACTATGACATTGTAATCTACATATATATCAATACATTTGCGTTTCATCAATATTTATCACTAAGATAAGATATTCTAAAGTATCTCTAAGTATCTTCATCTCGACACTTGAGTGTTGTGATTGTGAATATGGCCTAATTCTAACGGGGTTAGGGTCGAAATGATAAAAATGTGTCAATAAATATGAAAATTAACCTTATTATTATAATTTCACGTGATTTTACATAAGCGACGAATGAAGAATCGAACCTTCTCATGCTGGGGATATTATGAACATTTTAATTGTTAACCTTCGGGAAGCTTGTATTTTTATTAGGGAACCTAATGTTATGACTCTTCAGATTTGCACGTTAGAACAACCAAACTTTTTAGTTTTGTAATATAAGTATAGACGTTGTCATTTTAAATTGTATTTTACTTAAGGTAACAGAGACCCTGATAATACAATAATTAATTAGAAAGTACTCATATATATTTTGTTGTCGAGTAATTGAAAAAATATCTAATTACTCGTTTAAATTGAATTCCTTTTGTATTCAAAACAAACGTTTCGTTACCTTAGTTTGGATACTTATAGCGATAATTGAATTCAGATATTATTTTGAAATTATTTTAATTGTTTTATACGAGTTCTCATCTTCCTATAAAAGTGATCATTTAGAGTTCGATCCCCAGTAAATATTTATATAAAAATATTTTATACGCCTATAAATAGAATTGCTAAAAAGCTTGAAACTGCTACTAGCTAAAATTATACTTAAATAAAATAAATTTATTTTATTAAAACTACAAAAACCTATAAAAGTAAAAATTGTCGAAAAAAATCTTTATTTTATTTTACAGCACAACTACCAATTCTTTGAAAATTCGAGTATTTCAAAGTAAAACCGAATGTGGTGGCTTTTCGAAAGCTCTAACCGACCGACTTTGATTTCTATGCACACTAGAGTGCCTTTTATCAATCAAAATGTACAAAACTGCAGAAAACGCTTGAAAACACCGTGTTTCAATGGTTTTTTTCAAAAGCTTTAAAAATATTTACACTCTTGTATAAAATATGATTAAAANAAATATTTTTAAGAGTCTAAATATCAAATTTTATAAAAATCGGTGGCGATTTAAGAATTTTTCCATACAAACTTTCAACCACTTATTTGCACCCTCAGGGGGAGAATTCTAGAAAACGATGAAACACGTGTTCAATTAAATACTTTTGAAAATCTAAATTTCAAATTTTATAAAAATTGGTGCCGATTTAACTTTTTTTCCATACAAACTTTAAACCCCTATTTTACCCCTTTAGGGATAAAATTTTTCAAAATCCCTTCTTAGTGGATGTCCAGATTAAAAAGTAAACATCTGTCCAAATTCCACGTTTCTACGCACAGCGGTTACGGCTTTGCGCGCGTCTTACCTCAGTCAGTGAGGACAAGTCCTTTTATATATATAGATTATATGAAATTAGCTATAAAAAATTGTGAAACCATACTTTTAAGAATATACCATAGTCTAGGAATATTTGAAAGACAAAAATCCGGAGAGTTAATATCAATTGATCTCTCTTGCAAAAATTTAATTGTAACATCGATATTAAAAAGACGAACTATTATATTTCATGCTGGCTCTTCTCAGCAGAATTGCCTTTTGAGCCGGTGGTAGCTTTATGTTGGAGCAACTCAGTGCTTGCATAAGTCTATTAATATGAATAAAGAATATTTTTAATTTGAATTTGAAGTCATTTATATATGAAAGGTTTTTTTAGTTACGATTTCATTTTTTCGTAAACAAAAGAACTTTGCATATAGGTTAGCGGAGTTCAATTCCACGCTTTGTGTGTACAGACCGATGATTTTTTTTCTATTAATATGAGGCCTGAGGTCAGTCGTGACGCAGGGGTACAAACGTGCGACTGTAAGCGCAATAGCTTGTGGGTTCGATTCTCACTCAGAAAGCGGGGAACGGTAGTGTTTTAATGGGAACAGAGCATCTTAACACTAGGTTACTAGGTTCCCTCTACCTTCTCTTAAAGCGGGATATGGCGTGAGGCTAATCAAGTAATAAAAAAAATCTTCCATTTTGAGATTTGTAATGCAAATTACTTATACCTACCTATTCATAAAGGCATGAGATAAAAGGTAAAAGGTAATGTCAAAAAGGCATAAATTAATTAAGCCATAAATTAAGAACTGAACTGAACTGATTTCATCGATAATGAAATGATTTTTATAATTATATTTTCAAATGGGAGCATTTACTACAATTCTTAGTTATATATAAAGCCTTAACGCACACAAAGTTGCGGGTTGTAATTGTTTCTATTAATAAAACGCTTGTGTAACAAATGTTGTGTAAAAACTGTTTTCAATAAAAAATAAAATCTCACGATTAATTTCTAATATCCCTGTATGTTTAATTAGAGTTAACAAGTTTTCTAATAATATTAACAACTGGGAAATAGTTATTATGTAATTACAATCATAATTGGAACTAGTAGAGTTAATAATCACTCTGCACGAATGGAGTCAAGTCTACGTTACTGCTGCTATGCGTTGTAAAGCATCAGCTTCACGCTGCAGGGCAGGCAGAGGGAATCTGGTGTTAAAAAACTCCGTTCTCCGCTTTCCGCCGAATAAAGCATGAAGCTGAAAAATTTGTTACATAATGATTGACCTCCTCCCAAATAACAACTCATGGACAGAGATATGGAAGAGGAGACTCTTCCTTACCCAACGAATATCGCTGTAAAGGCCATTGGGCCAACATTGAGTCAGAAAGGAGAATCGAATAGGAGAGAGGAGATATATCATCCTCAAATTCAATTATATAAAAATAAAAAAATATATACCTTTATTCTTTATCTTTTAACATTGTCGAATTTTACACATTATTAGTGCGACTGGCGGACCTCAACGCCACGCTTTGTCTTGTTAGTAAAGCGACGAAAATAAAAATAATGTGTCAGAATGGGAATCAAATCCACAACCGACGCGTTTACAGTCATAGTCGCCGTTGCGCTACGACGACCTTATTCCACCTTCCATTCATTAGAACGAATAACCGACGACGTCACTTACTAGATGAATGGATATTTCAAATTAGTAATGTATCATCGTACGTGACAGCCTTTGTACGACGTTTGATGAGGGTTCGGCTCTGAGCGGAGACAATGGGGGACCCTAATGAATTTTTATAGTTAATCAACATGAAATTAACACTTATTTTAGCGATTCCCGCATATATGTCGTCGCCCCGGTTTCCACTGTGAAAGGTGGAACGATCTTGTTTTAAAAAGGATAAGGTTTACATTTCCATCAATAATGACTTTTGTATTTTTCCCGACTGCTAAGGAAAGGTTATGTAATTATTTTGTCCCGCTCTCTAGAAGTGAGTGAGTTAATTTCAATTCTTTTTGCTCGCTCAGTCCTTTTCGATTATTTATTGGTGGATATACCTACAAGTATGCAATTTACTCTTGCGAGTTCAACGTAGTCCTTAATAGGTCCTTAGCGCCATATTTCATATAAGAAGGGGCTAAAATAAAATATTTTTATGTAGTTATGCCCACCCAGCCAGTAATGAGATAAAGAGCGGTGTTGAACTCCGCTACCCAACGTGCTTTGTCCCCAGAATTCGGTGGAAAGTGGGGAACGGAAGTGTCTCAACATTAGGTTCCAAGGTTCCTTGTGCCTCCCTCTGGAATACAGTGTGAAGTTAAAAAAATACTAAACCGAGTAAGAATCGAAACCACAATCGTCATTTACAATCAAACGCTACCCCACTGTACCACTATGGCCTTTTAATTAAAAAATATTAATATATTGTTACAGATAAATTATTTGGAATGCGTCACATTGTTATATTCCTCTTGTTCCTGGCGACCGTCGTGTCTTACTCCACGAGAGTCAGCATGAGCATTGCTATACTGGGGATGACGAAACCCAATGATTATGGATTTACAGTAAGTACCTCTAAGATTGTTTTAGTACTAATATATTATTTAGTTCTCTGCTTTTTGCTTATGAAAACGTATTTACTTTGACAGACGATGACAATGAATGGTGTATTGTCTATGTTTAGTTACCTAACATAAGAAATCGGTCAAATACGTGTTAGACTTGTCCATCGAGGGTTATGTATTTTCAACATTCTAGGTCATCGGGAACGGGACTTATTAACTATATACTATAGTTTGCGAGTTTCTTAACATTTCCCCTGCCTACCATGCTAATACTCACTCAATATGTGGATAGGATACAACATGAATTATTAAAGAAAAGAACCTAAATAAAAATCTTATAAATGTATTAATACTAAATTCCTAGGTTCCCTCTCCGGGCAGCGTAAAGCTAAAAAATCTAAATAAATAATTTTCTAACAAGCAATTCTTAAATTATAATCTAAAGATTATAAAGATGTTATTTACAATACACAAACAAAAATTAATTTACCTTCAAATACACAATAACGCTTCTTACCTTTGAGTTTCATATAAGTGAAGCTTAAGAACAGCAAGACTTTTTTCGGGAAAATTGGGAAAATAACAATTTCCATTAAAATAACTTTTTAAAATTGTGTCTCAAAGATATATTTTTTTAATGATTACATACATATTTCGTGTAAAGAACGTCGTCATTGAGTTTCGCTATTCAATACTAAATATCTCGTATTAAAAATAAATAAAAGTAAAAAAAACTTAATTAAAAACTAATCCTACTAGCTATGGTCAAGATTTACTTTTTCTTTATTTAATATCCTATATCTTATAAAACAAAGTCGCTTTTCGTGTCTGTCTGTTAACTCTTCTTCTTCTAAACCACCCAACGGATTTTGATGCGGTCTTCACCATTAAGTCGAGTGTTTTTCGTAGAAGGTTTATATATAGTTTATTATTTGTACATTCTTATGTAAATTAACATAAATACGATAAAT
>JAKRZM010000170.1:580298-591026 GCA_036379175.1 Heliconius cydno galanthus | reverse complement strand
CTTATTTGGTTCCAAAATTATACGGCTCTCTTAATAATAGTGAAAATATTCTATTGTAAATATAAAATGTACTTTCTATGAATATTTAAAATCTATACCTGAGTAAATATAAGAAGTATAATACTAGTTTTAACACACTCTCTTCATCGTTTTCCGTCCAATATTCGAGACATTGCGTTTTGAGATGCTAGTTTAGGGCTCATTTTCATTGGTCGTTAATTCAGTCGTAGCACAGCATTGGGAATCTGCAGTATGCCGCATGTGTATAAAATTTACGCTAACTATTACATTATAACAACAATAATGTCTCATTTTGACAATAAAGTTGACCCTACCTGACCACTGATACCTTTGCACGTTCCGAATAATGACAGACGAATATGAGGCCTTAACGCGACGCTGTCTTGTTACCTGGGCGGAGCAAATTTTAAGTAGGAATCGACTCTACCACTCTCAAGGTCTTCACATTTATAGTCATATCATATCATATCATATTTCATCAATCAAAAATACACACACACATCAAAAGTTTACACCATAACCCTGATAGTTACACAGTTGAAATTTTCACGGGTGAAGATAATCTGGATCATCATTTTCGTTTTTTTCGAGCTTAAGGGAGCACAGAGAATCTTCACGCGATCTGAGATTATGAAATTAATTATTATCTTTTTGAGGTGTGGAAATCCTAAAATTAAATTGTTTTTTTCATTAAAATAAAATTCAATTCAAATTTATAATATTCATAAAATTTATAAATAACCTCCATGATGTTCATCATAGGCAAATAATTTAATATTTATCACATAATAATACTGTACAACAACGAGAACCATATAATTTCAGAAGCAAATAAATCGTGTTACTTTGTATAATCATTTTAAATTAAGTATAGATAAAAATCTATATTTGTTTTTCGAAGTTATAAATATTCACCAAACTATTATTACAATGCATACTATTAATACTCGTATGTAGATTCAGACCAATGCCCTGCTTTCTACTTTATGTCAAAAAATTAAATATTTAATATTTCNGGGTCGTGGGCGGCGGTGATCACTTACCATCAGGTGACCTACATATACAGTACTCATCTCCCTTGTCCTTTTCCATAAAAAAAGCAGAGGGAACATAGTGTTGTACCCGCTTAGTTTTATAGGCATAGTGTGTTAACTAGTGAACTGAACGTCGCGTTTTCTCTTTTAACCAGAACGAGGCAGTGAAAATAATAATTAACATTGTTTATATTTATCGTACGGTAACATATATGTTTATTTCTTAATTGTAGCCCCCTCAATATGAGTGTGAAATAACATGGCTAATAGATACAAACAATATGAAATACTTAAATTTTGCCATTTTGAATCGAGATAAAAAAAAGTATATAAAAAATTAAAATACTGATGAAATTAGAACCGAATAGAACCCTAAAGATATATAAGTATAGAATCTATACAAAAATCTCTACAGTTTATTTGTATACTATAGAAGAATTAAAATAAAAATTTATATATAAAAATTAAGATCTAAATATTTCTTTCAGGCATAAACAATATGGATGAAGACGTATGTTACGTAAATGTTCAATTAGCACAGCTGCTGCAAGTTTGTAGGGTGGTGGGTACCGCCCCCGTACACCTTACTCGCGTTAGCCGCGGCTATATGGTCACATTTTCGCGAAATTATGCCATTTTCAGCGCTATTTTCATTAGCTTAATTTGTAAGTATTTGTTTTAAATACTAGCAACCAAACCCGGCTTCGCCTACTTAAATTTATATTGTTAAATTTATCTTGCTAAGATTATACAAAATATTGTATAACTGTTATTACTACTGCAAAGCATCTAAATTCGTTAATTAGTTTTTTTGAGTTAAAGTGGAAGAACATCAATCCTCAAAAATATATATTATTATTATTTATTAGTAGAATAATATAATATAATAAATATATCTCGGTACGGCGAAATACTTATGCAACATGCTTAACAAATAGAATCAAATGTATGAAATCATCTAATACTAAGTTCGGAAACACATTGTTTTCTATCTATTAAATCAGAAAATGGAAATTTGTTATTATTGCAATAAAATTACCTATACGAGTATATATATAAATAACATAAAAGTACAACAGTTACAAATGTAAAATACCTGTAATTTTTCAAGAGCTGTTATATTTATACAGGTGGAAGTGTCAGCGAACCATTTACGGAAACAGCATATAGGGTAAAATATTTCAAACCTATACCTAAAGAAATTAATCAAGGTACCTCAACAGTTTGGACGTAGGATTTTTTTTCATTTCACGATTTTTATCCATACCTGTATTTCGTGTGACGCAATTACGCATCGATACCAATAATGTAAGCATTTACTACTACAAAAATACTACTAAAGGTTAAACAACTTTGAACTTTATCGCCAATACCTACGACTCGATTTCGGAGTGAGGCGTGTGCGGCGGTGTCGCTTTGATAGGTTTATGTGTGTGTGCGTCGTCCTTACAAATGGCGTTTTATTTTACAACGATAATTTAATTATTTATTTTGTTTGAAAAAAGAACTTTCATTTTAGGAAAAAAAAATGTTTTTAAATTATATTAGGCTTTTAAAGAGCAGTTAAAACTGTGGTTTCATTTAATGTGGTGCTGACACTTCCACTCTGTATATATTTTGTACGATACTCGACCGCAAATAAACGATTATACTTCTATCTGTCTAGTCTAGCTTCCGGTTTGTCCAGGATAATCTAAACCGATTTTTACTGTAAATGTACTATAAATGGAGTAGAGGAGGTTATAGAGGAATATATAGGCTACTCTTTATCTTAGAACTACCGGGATTGGAATTAACTCCACATACCGCCCAGATAAGTCAACAAAATAATTTTCTATTAAATACGACAACACGTTCCAGAGGGCGAAGCTGCGAGCGGGTCGCTGGTTTGTTAAACAAAAATCTTAATATTAAGTAGATACAACATATATTTATTTTGTCTTCAGCCGCTTCTGTAGTGATTACACAATTTTTAAGCATTTATGTAATAATTGTTGAACAAGAGCCATCAATTTTGTCATTTACACAAATCGTAACGATTTCTTGGAATATATTCAGTGAACACTTTCCTCTATTAATAACAATATACAATGGCCGAAAACGATTTATCCGAATAATCAAATATCTGAGAAAAATAAATGAGGTATGTAATATGAGTGAAGTTATTTATTATGCTGTTTTATGAACCAACGGCAGAAAAGAGTCATTTTTGAAGAGTGTCTTCAAAGATGATAGTGATTACAGGCCGAATAGAAATGCAAATGGCTTAGAATGTGTCATGTATGTGATACATGACACATTCTAAGCCATTTGCAGATTTTATCGATCATAGGTAAGGACTACATCGAAACGATAAATGGACTATCTACCAGAAAGAGATAAATGGACTATCTTAAAAAAGAGAAAATTAACGCGTTGTACGCGTTAAATAAATTCATCAACTTTATAATTTCAGTATAGAATCGTATATACCTCTATAGTCAGCCCCTTTTATATCTGAGGATCAGCCTGCCCTCAAGTTGCAGGTTGCAGCTAGATATTCAACGTCTCTACTCCATACAGGACAATAGGGAACACCAGTGCTCGTCTCAATCTTATTGTGGTGTTGATATCAATTTCTCTTTTGTTTCATGTTATTCAGACGGGTTATAGCGTCTTTTATCATCACAATACGCCTTTAAATTTTTTTTTTCGTTGCTACATATTTAAGAGCCAAAAATATTATAATATAATATAGATATACCATAACATCGTTTTTTTTAATAAATAATGATTTTTAATTTTTTTGATAATGACTCTTAATGTTGAAATTTAAACGATTTATAACATTTTAATATTATGTGTATTTGTATTATTGTTTAGATAAATGCAGCCTTGGATAGTGAGTACATCGCTATAAAACTGAAAAGGTCTGCTGTCATCTTCTGGTTAATATCAACATTGATAGCGATAGTTTCTTGTGTGATAATACTATACAAGGAATCGACAATATTTTTCAATAAATGTAAGTTTACTCATACGTATGTTAAAATTATGAAGACGGTATGAGGCCAGTCGTGGTACATAGGCACAAGCATGTGACTGTGATGTGTGTTAGTTCGATTCCCACTCAATGAAACGAAATATTGATTATTTTCATGTCCTCGCTCGGTTTTAATGGGAGCGCAATATTTAAGATATTTCACTAGGTTCCCAGACTCTCTCTGCCTATCCTGCCCTGCTATATGCGGGATACGGCGTCAGCTAAAAAAAATTAAATCGATCTCTTTCTAAATTTAAGGTAAATATATTCAAATCTTATATACACTATGAATAGTAAATTAAAAATTAAAATGTTATATTTCCAATTCCATAAAAAGACTAACCTCTCCATTAATATTTCTCGTGAACGAGATGGTGCTGTGAGAAGACAATTGTGGAACCGACGATCTACTGTCATGGCAGGGTTGGTAGGTGGGACAAAGAATTTTGAAGTAGATTTTTGTTATAATGGCATTAAATTAAAAATTCAAATTTTAATTTCAAATGCTAAATACATTTTAATGTTGGTTCTGATTTCAGATTTTATTAAATTATCGCTTGTATTATTTTATTTCAATATAACTTTCGTGTTTATGATGGAATTGCAATACATATACGTATTGTGCCTTATAAAATCTACAATTAATATATTTAACAGACGACTTAAATATTATTTTACTGAGGGTAAGTATGAAATACTTTTTAAAAATGGTAATTTGAACCGTCCCACGACTTAGGCGGAACGTTACATTGGGTCATGCTTTTTCTTGCGTGCAGCCGCTAATCGATTTATCTAGAGAGCTCGAGTGGCTACGCCCGCTTAAACTATACGAATATTTATTAAATATATTTATAAAAATATTTTCTGTTTAGGGGGTGAATTCTAATAAACCACGAAACACGTGTTCAATGAAATATTTTATAGGGCCGTTTTCATTATGTCATGAGACAAAATGAAAACAAAGAAATTCTATGAGGATAATAGAACTAAATATATCTATTATTCAATTATTTATTACAATTCGGAGGATTCTGATGAACTATCACTGACAGTAATGACGGAACGGTCTACCATTTTATCTATTATATGATCAATTTTTTTGCATCTTTTATCTTCTTTTATCGCATGGTCAATGCATCTTTGCTAAGCTTCTACTGTTACAGTAATTATTAATAAAAAAAAGTAACAGTGAAAATTTAATGAAAATAACTGAAAATGGCGAATATAGTCTGACAGGTGACAAAATATTTTAATATAAAATGTTCGCTCGTCATAATGCAGTAGTCGTAATTACATTACTTGTGTAAGTTATTTTTAAATTATTAAAAATAAGGGGCCACCTTCATATTACAGGGTTCAAAAAAGAATGTCCATTTCGAACTCGAAGTTATACTTGCCTAAACAAAAAAATATGAATCAATTAAATTACCTCATCGGATTTGTTGGTTTAAATAAGAGATATAAACTTTAATTTTGCACTGCATACTAGTTTTCTTTTCAAAATGATATTAGGTCATAAAACTCAAATTATAATTTGTATCATGTTTATATTTCAGCCCCTCTCAGTTTACGGTCAGTAGCGGCTTTACGCACAAATACGAATCACCTTTTCCGTGTTTATGTATCGCTGTGTGATTTACTCGTAGATTTCAATAACGATGAAGGAGCTATTATGCTGTCTTTCATTTTGTACCATATTTCCAACATCACAGTCACTAGAATCCGATGGTATTTGACAAATTATGGTAAATATAATGAAAAGAATTTACGGCTTTTAATATACTATGTAATAACTTAATAATTAATGTCTCCTCTGGTAAATATCAAAGATGTTATGGATGTTCTACCACTCACAAAGAAATGTTTCAGATCTAAGATTAGATTGTCTCTAACTATAATGATCTACCATATACGGAATAAATTATGAATCTGAGAAAAAATCATAATAATTTACTTAATGTATACGTAGGTGCAGATGAAGCGACATTGGGTGTCAGTGTGGAAAAATTATACTACAAATAATTTTACTATAAAAATTACCCTCAATAGAAACCAAACCCACACCCATCACGGTTACCATAGACAACAAGTCACTGCTCGCACATTCAGAGACTAAGGCCCAGAGTGAAATATACAATCTATTTTAAAACAACTAAATCCCTAATTGAATCAAGTGTAACTGTTTTAATGTATTCTTATTCAGTTATAGATCTCACGGACATTACTTTTTGGGCCCAACTATTGTTTTTCATCTACGAATGTATGCGATTTATCATATTTGTGGAGGCTTGTCATCGTGTTAATGTAAAGGTGAGGTTATTCAATATTTGATATTAAATCAACATTCTGTAATTGTCTTAACATTCAGTACAAGAAAATATATTATCATTGAATGGAATAAACTTAAAATAAATGTACAAACTAGGAGTTGGTTACCGGGATCCCGGGATTCAAAAATACCGGGAATCCGGGCCAAAAATTGTTTTTTCTATATTTATATATGTTTAAAAAATTAGAGTCCATGCAACATGATACCATAAAGTAAAGTGAAGTAAAGTTGTGACCGTAACACCTCTTCCAAACTTCTTCTTCTTCTTTTTTTGGGCATTAATTCCGGCGTATAAATAAACTCTACAAATAAGAAGAGGCTCGAAAAATAACTATATAAATATTTTACCATCCTTGAAGAAAACATCCATGATATTGTATAAAGATAAGGATTCAGCTTAATAAGGCTGTTATTATAATAAACAATATTTCCTCCCCCCCAGTCTATCCGTTCCAATCGTGGCGCCGAGGCACAAGCATGCGACTGTACACAACACAGTGTGTGGGTTCGATTCCCACTCGACGAAATGAAAAATATCCGAACTAAGCAAAGCGCGGCGTTTAGTATCGCCACTCTATACGCAATGCATCCAGTATTCTTAATGGAAATGGAATGTCTTAACACTAGGTTTTCAGGTTCCTTCTGCCTTCTCTGCTATGTGCGGAATACAGCGTGAACAAAAAGAGTGTACAATTTTTTTTAACTACTAATTTTACAACATAGGATGTACGACAGCTGGTGAGTGAACTGTCAGCCTCTTCGCGAGGTGCGCACGCGCATTTACAGTGTTTCGAGATGAATATGTTGCTGCACGAGCCTATCATTACTCCGCTCGGCCTCTTTGATATCACTAGGACCTTTATTCCCATGGTTTGTTATATTTTATATACCTACTTCTTATATTCACCTATATCTAGCAAACATTTAAGAAACCCTCAGTCCATATGCACTGAATTAAATTAACAATGTAATGCTATTACGATCGACTGCTTACTTTCCATTTTGCTTGAGAATTTTACCTCGTGCTGAAATCCGATGACAATTTATAATATGTCGTCATTATTTTACATTATTTATCAATTATGTCAAACGCAATCACTAGAGGCCATCATGAAGCAGTAGGACAGTGTATAACTGTAAACGGTTCTTGCGAGTTCCATTTGAATTTATAGAAATGAATTATTCTAAACGTCAGTCAACATGGAATATCGCGAATTGGGACAAAGAACTAAGTGACTTTAGGTTATCTTGCCTATCCTGCTACACGGAAGATAAAATATGAAGCTCAAGAAAAAAGTTTAGAAAGGCTATAGACAAAATAAGTTTTAACTAAATTTATATATAATATTTGTTTTAGGTTTTAGGTGGCATGGCGACTCTCGTTACATTCCTCGTTCTAGTCCACGACCAAGTTTAATGAGTTGATTTCAAGAATGGGCTTACAGAATTTATTTATGTCTACATAAATTAAAACAACAATAAACAAATTAACTTAATCATTGTTATCGTTATTGTAATCATAAGACTTTGATTTAATGAATTCAAATGAATATATATATATATATATATATATATATATATATATATATATATATATTACAATAACGATAACAATAAATAATTACAGGATAAAGATGTATGATATATCACGCAGGATAGCTGCCAATTCATTCAATTATACCATTGACATTGAAAAGAACAATTGGTAAGTTTAAATATTAATTCGACGATTCCAAAGATGTTATAATAGTCTACTTGAATAAAGTATATTTTGAATTTCAATTTAAATTTGTAAAAGATTTTAGCTACATTATATCATGATAGATCCATTGAAAGTTTGAAAATATCAATATCAATAACATTACTGATAATGATAGTCTCTAAATTGCAACCATTGTTTGAATAATGAGAGGGTTGTTCAGCTTCTTATTGAGTAAGTAATGTAGAATTAGCCTATATAACGTATCTAATCACCCCATATGGCGTGTCTATTCACCTTTTTCGCGTGGCTCTTCACCCCAAATATTATTAAATTGTGTATGACCAAAGATTTACATCGTCATATCATATCATACATCAATGTTAATAAACTTAAATTATAATTGTACTTACTAATGCTTACGAAAGTTATTTCTGATGAATCAAAGAATAACAGTCTTTTATAACTTGTCGCTTTCAACTTTTGTGTGTGTATTGTATAATTAAAATATGTAATATGAATAAATTAAAATATTATTATGTGTGTAATTGAAGTTTTTAATTTAACTATACCTCTTTACCTATATATACATATATATGGCCAGGGCCAGGGGCCCAACAGTGTGCAGCGGGTTCGATTTCCACTCGATAAATGAAATATAGCGATAGGTTGGCAGGTTCCTTCTGCAGGATACAGCGTGAAATCCAAAAATACATTGTAGGTTAGATCAGTACTCTAAGGAAGGTAGATAAAATAACAGCTCCACGCTTTTTTACATACTTACATCACTTGCCTTAGCAGCTTGCCGCCCAATTTCCTGGACAATGCAAGTAAAAATGCAGCACTCATCGCCGCGATAAATCCAGGATTTGAAAATAATTATATATTACTTGGTTTTAGGTGGCGGAACCTACCGCCTCGCTTTTCATAAGACTAGGATAACGAGAATACTTTATATATTGATATCGCATAATGACCAATCTACTCAACACGGCTTCGAACTCGAACGTAAACACCTAGGTTATGGTCTGTCTAACATGTGATGCGTCATAAAGCCCCCCTCCTCCCCTACTTTTTTAGTTACATGCTGTTTCCTGCACATTGCAGGGTAGGCAAAGAGACCCTCGGAACTTAGTGTTAAGACACTTCGTTTCCATTAAGACATTTCCAATACGTTTAAAGCTGCAAATCAGCTATAGAGCAATTCTTTTTTGAAGTCGTCATGGAGCAGAGGCACAAGCGTGGAACACGACGGTTGTGGGTTTGATTCCTACTCAGCGGAAAGTAAGGAACGGAGTGTTAAGACACTAAGATTCCTCTGCCGACCCTGCTATTAGCGGCATACAGCATGAAAGTTCAAAAAAAAGAACTATTTTTGAGTTCATATGACTCTATGGAATTATTATTACATTTATTGATTACTTAATATATGTTATTTATATATTTCAATATTATTATTTGTTTATATAGTAATTTTATATTTTTCATAGAATAACAACACGAACTATATAATTTCGGAAACAAATAGGAGTCGACCTACATCGTAAAATTAGATAAAAATAATGAACGCTAAGATTTTTATCGCAAATAAACTAAATATAATTTTAATTTATTCTATAACATTTATTAACAATGTAACGTAACTTCTGATTCTATTTTCACGAATTGTATTTAAAACTTTAATCTCCATGGAAAAACATATCGTAAAATGGTATTGATAAAATCAATGGATATTTTTATATTAAAAATAGTGGGATACTTCAATCCCTGCACGCAATACTACAATGTATATTGAACGGTACGAATTATATATGTCTTGGACAAATAGACATTGTATCAATTCAATCTATTAATTATATTTACAAAAAAGAAAAAGATATTTAATTATTACTTAAGCTTAAAGTTAATGCCTGGATTATATACAGGGTGGAAGTGTCAGCAATACATTAAATGAAACCATAGTTGTAACTATTCTATAAAAGCCTAATACAATAAAAAAAAAATCTGCCAAAAATGAAAAAGTGTTTTTTTTTCAAGTAAAATAAATAATAAAATTATCGTTGTAAAATAAAACGCCATTTGTAAGGACGACGCACGCACACATAAACCTATCAAAGCGACACCGCCGCACACGCCTCACTCCGAAATCGAGTCGTAGGTATTGGCGATAAAGTTCAAAGTTGTTTAATCTTTAGTAGTATTTTTGCAGTAGTAAGTATTTACGTTATTGGTATCTATGCGTATCTGCGTCACACGAAATACAGGTATGAATAAAAATCGTGAAATGAAAACCGCCTACGTCTAAACTGTTGAGGTACCTTGATTAATTTCTTTAGATATAGGTTTGAAATATTTTACCCTACATGCTGTTTCCGTAAATGGTTCGCTGACACTTCCACCCTGTATATTTAAAAGTAGTAGCAGTAATCATTAAAGTATGTATAAATAGAAAATGTTTGATGAAATGTATCATTATTCACCAGATTTGCTATAACAGAAGCCAGAGATAAATTACTCTTTTTATTAGTCAACACACTCCGTTCTTCTTCTTTGAATTCGAGAGAGAACTCTTCTCTGCACCTCGTCTTGCTTCAGGTTTTTTTTTTTTTTTTTTTTTTTTTTT
>JAKRZM010000170.1:546918-567978 GCA_036379175.1 Heliconius cydno galanthus | reverse complement strand
GTGTATACAAAATTTCAGCTCAATCGGTTGACGATATCTACTTCAAAATTGAGCTCTAAGATTTCACCCGAACCCACATACATACATTGCAAGTTAAATAAAAGCTTTTAATAATACACAAATTGTGAAGCAACTATTATACTTAATACCTACATCTTTGAAAACATCTCGCAGACAATCTCGAGCTCTTAGGTTATAAATATAGGGTTCTTTTTTGGAGAATAAATATTGAATTTATATCTGAAGCACTGCTCCATAGCAGCATTCCACAAGATAAAATACTATGAAAATAGCTATAGTAAACTAATTGGGCAGTTTCCACGTCCACCATTTGTCTTACTTTTTTAATTGCGAACGTAAATAACAACAACATTCATAAATACTTATATCGGAACCTCATATAGATCCGCATCAGAAATAGCTCTTTGGTGGTAATACGGGCGAGGAGAAGATATAAGTACTTAGTCCAAATAATGAATTAGCTTTCACACAAGTGAGACTCCTCACAGGCAGCCGCATACTTAGTGCCTGCAATTCTTCAGGGACAGAGTACCCAGAGTACACTTGCCACTCAAAATTTATTGTTTAATTATCTGTTCACATTGTTAATACTTCAGTTCCATTGTTTACTTTACATAACACACAAACAAGTCGTTATTACCCTTTCATAACCCAAGAATTGCTCAACAAAACTGAAATCCACACATTACGTTTGCCTCATTTACGTAGGTTCTTTGACGAAATAAACGTAAAAAAAAATTTTAGTAATTAAAGTAGTAATCTGTGCACTTTAAGTAAAAAAATTAATTAACGAGTGCAAATAAATTTTGATTAATCAAAAAAAAAATGTTTCAATTAACTCCTTTTTTGTATTACAAAAAAATATTTGTATAATAATATTTCAATTCTATTCATAAAAGCATGTTAATTTTCATCAATGTTGTCCTTATACCTAATTTACAGACAAACATTGTTTTAGCTTTGGACTGAATCCCGTACATAGCAAGATAGGCAGAGGGAACATTACTATTAACACTGTGTTCCCATTAAAACACTTCCGTTCCCGACTTTGTGCTAAATTCTTTCAACTGCGTATTGAGTAGCGAAGCTAAACTTGTTACCTCGATGAGGAAACAAAAATATTCAATATTTCATTCCTCCGAACCCACAACTACCGCGTTTAGCACACTCTAGTGCCATTGAGTCACGACGGCCTCAACTCGACAATATTCAGGGGGGCATAATGTTGCTATTATATAAACTTTATTATAAAACATAAGAGGGTTTTGTATTGTAATAATTAATAGGCAAATAAAACTAAAAGTCAAGATCAACTTATTTATTCACTGAACGTTATATAAAAATAGTAAGCGAAACTTAAAAAAAATGCAACAGATCTGTACTGTGTAACATTTTAAATAAACACAGTATAAAGCCATACAGAAGTGTACGACAAATGCAATGTTTATATTTTTATGATATATGTATTATATTATATTAATTTAAACCAAATATCCTTATTATAGATATTTATTAATTTATTAATTAAAGATGTATATTTTGTATTTTGTCAATCCATTTTTTAAAAATCAATATTGTCTGTATAAGTAAATTTTAGGATTTCGCTATATGAGATTTCATAAAAACGAAATGCTAAATTGTTAGTGTATATAGTTTTAATTATATTAAAACATATTATATTGATTTAAAGAAATTCCTTTTAGATAAATTACCATTATATTATAAGATTCTTATAAATAATACACCAATTAAAACAGCTGGCCATATATAATATATATAGACGATAAATTATAATATATACATAAATGCAAATAATGTACCAACGGTAGGAGATACACGGAAGGAGAGGAAGGGGGGCAAGAGATGGGAATTAAAATATAATTAAATCACAATGTATATCTGTAAATAATTATACATAAATAAACAAATACAATTTCAAAGTGTGTAACGCCGACAAAGACTGAACAGCCGGTAGTATTCAAAGCCAGAGCCATGGTGAACCGATCCAAACTCCCCATGATCCATGTATCAATAGTAGGGGAAATTGAAACATACATAAATATAAATATATAAAAAACGCATATAATTAAACTAAGGCGTACAACGCTCCAAGAACCGTGGGTACAGACAGACCTCCCGTATGTGGTATCTGTCTAGCAGCCAGCACAGGAAGCGTTCGAGACCGAGCCCGTACCCGCCGTGAGGGACCGAACCGAATTTCCTTTGGTCGGTGTACCAGTAGTAGGGGGTTGGGTCGATGTTTTCACGTTTGTAACCTGTTAAAATGAGAATAGACTAATATATATTTTTTATTTATATAATGTTGCTACAGATAGCAGTAGGTCAGAGAGAACCTAGGGGTGAAAACGCCATCTCCACTTTAAGCCGAATTCTCGAGGCTGCCGTATTCCGCATATAGAAGGATAAGCAGAGAGTATCTAGTATTACGGCACTCTTTTCCCCACGCCAACGAATTTTAAAGGCACTGTGTTGAGTGAGGGATCTCAACGCCGCCCTTTGCTGTGTTACCAGAGCGAGCAATACAAAATATTAATAAATAATAATTCACTCTCCTGAGTGGTTATAGAACTCACTATACGACGACTATTTCGCTTCTCACTTTCTGGTAAATTTTCGAAAAATTGTATGTCGACTGGTAGAACTCAACGCCGTGCTTACTTAATAGGCACCACAACAAAACATCCATACCTTCCATCAGCTCATCATGGTCCCACATCCTCATAGAGCCACCAACGATTTCCCCCACACCGGGCATTAACAGATCAACGGATTCAGTTAACCGTTTGTCTTCGGGACAACGGAACATATAGAAGGATTTAATCTCCGTTGGGAATTTACATAGAAGTATTGGAACTCCAATGGCATCAGTCATTTTACGTTCCGGACCTTCTGGAATATCCTGGAAAGGAATGGGGTCACAAACTTTAGTAAATCTTTATTTTCTTTCTTATAAACAAATTATCTTAGACATTAACCAATTCAGTAAGTTTTTCTTAGATTCACTCTGTTTTTCGCACATAGCATAGTAGACAGAGAGAACCTGAGAATCTAGTATTAAAACACTCCAATCCTATTCAGATAATTCCGCTGCCCGCTTTCCACCGAATTCAATAGACATTGCGTGTTGACAGGCGGAACTTAACGTCGCGGTTTTGCCTCGGGATCAGAGCAAAGAAAATGGAAATATAAATTTAAATAAATATTTAATTTGATCGAGTGGGGACCAAACCCACAACTAGTCGCATTTAAAGCCACACTTTGTGCCCCTTGCGCCACGAATGGCCTCTTATAAATAAATAGAAAATTAAAAATATATTACTTCGCCAAATTCATAGAAACTGCCGTCATCTTTAGTAATGTTGTTGGCGCGAAGATATTCAATAGCTTCAGTGTATGGCATGCGTTTGAATGGTTTTTCTGGTTTCTAAAAAAACATTATCAATTTAAAAATGTTTCCGAAATAATTTAGTTTTCTTTACACGATAAAATAGGGATACAATTTAGTTTTTGAACTTTTAATTTACAGTTTTTAATTGTTAAAAAATATTGGTGAAACTCATCACCGCGCTTTGTCCTTTTTTACCAGAGCGAAGAAATAAAAATGAAATATTTTATTTTCGCTAATGGGAAGCGAACGACCATCGCGTCTACAGTTACACGCTTGTGCCACTGCGCCACTATGGCTTGTGTAGTTAGTCTGTGAGATATAAACAACGTTTTCGTCGCCTCTTGTATTTCGAACAATGGCGAGTTTAGCTAAGTACGGAATTCAACGCCGCATTAAGTCATAGCTATATTACTGGAGAATCGAACCCCTGTACCTTGAAATTGGGGTTCAGCTCATATATGAGATGGGCATCAGGCGAGGCGAGTACTCTTTCCACCACGTCCACTACTAAATCCTCGATCCTGTCTAGCAAGTCATCGAACGTTATAAACGGACATTCAGCTTCTATGTGACTGTATCTGGAAGAAAAAAAATAATATATATAAAAAAAAATTTCAAATAATACATATATTTTATACTACGTAATACCTATAAAACATAATTTCTTTTTTAAAAAATCCTCTAAGTATCATTTATTTTAGTTTCAAAACATTAAAGGAGAGGTCCCGAACATTGAATCCACTTACTCCGCCAAGTGCCGCCGAGTGCGCGACTGCTCCGCGCGGTACGACTGCGCTATGCAGTACACGTCACCCAACGCCGCCAGGCACGTCTCCAGGTACAGCTGCGAGCTCTGGGTAAGGTAGGCTTGCTCTCTGTAATAAATATAGACAGTATATAAAAGATAAACATTTATATTGAGGGTATTTACAGGCCAATAGTGGCGCAGGGGAAAAACCGTCGATTTAAACGCGACAGATTATGGATTGGACCCGCAATGGAGAAAAAATTTTTATATTATTAAAAAAATATTATTATTATTTTTTCTCTCTAAATTATTAATAATATTTTATTTTAAAAATATATTATCGTTTCTTCGCTCTGGTGTTGAGACAAAGCGAATGATGAAAATAATGTATTTCTGTTACCAGTGTACCAACAAATACTAAAACACAAAATAAAATAAATCTTTCCCATATAACAAGCGTGACTTTTGCCGTTTTATAGATAATGGTACGAAACTCTTCGTGCGCAAATCCGACTCGCATTTAGCTGGGTTTTTCCTAAAATTTCTTATACTTCTAGGCTAACACATATACAAACAAACAGACCAACACATACAATACTACTAAAACTCACCCAAAATAATCAAACTTGAACAGCGTAGAGCCGCCCTCGCACTGCGTCTGCACCAGGGTGGGCGGCGTCACCTCCGTGTAGAAGCGCGCCGCGAAGTGGTCGCGGAATGCACGCGTGACCGCCGCGCGGGCTTTGAGGACGCGGGTTGCGTTCTCGCCGCGTATCATTATATGCCTAGCGACAAAATTATTTAATTGTTTATAGATTGTAACATATACAAGGGCATAAGAAAGAAGGGGGAGGGGGATGTGCGGGGAGTGTGTAGAGAGGGGAAGGCGTTCACCAAACACCCAGTGCCTAGTGATGAGTGACTGTCGTAACACTGGGTTCTCAGTGCATATTTCGCCTTTTTATAGTGCATATTTGCATACATATTTAGCATTTGATGATAAATATAATCCGATGTCTACTAATAACCAAACAAATTATGAAAAATACCTGTTATCCAATTGAACGTCGGGCAACGCATCCTCGTTGAGTAACGCGTCTGCTCCTCCGGGGGGAGCGAGTCCTATTAGTTCCCAATAGTCGACTGTCAATTCGTGACCCCCTGGCGCCTGTAGGATTAATAATTTAATTTAATATGTGAACATACATTTAATAATAACATTTTTTTTTTTATATCCCAGGATGTATAACATGAATGAGGAGGCCATTCGTGGCGCAAGTGCACAAACGTATAGCTGCGAACGCAACAGGTTGTAGTTTCAATGCCTACTTGGGAAAAATGAATTATTTTGAGAATGTATATTAAGATAAAAATTAAAATCCGAGGGCAAAGCGCGACGTTGAGTTCCACCACTCAACACGCAATGTCTTTTCAATTCGGCGGTTGCTGGGCAATAGAATGTCTTAAAACGAGGCACCCTTAGGCTACTCTACTACATATGGGATACGGTGTGAAACTGAAAAAATATGTTTTATTTTCACATTTTTAACACATGCTGGCAAGCAAAAAGAATCTTTTGTCTCTCGGTTTTTAACTATCAGCCAGTTAAATACCACTTTTTAGAAGAGAGTGAGATTAATTTCATAAACCTAAAACAATATAAAAGCAAAGTGTCAAGTTAGTGATATTTTATTATATAATATAAACAAGTCTGTGCAAACACAAGTGTACACTCTACATCTTTTGTAACATAAAGTCATTAATAGTAATTCAAGGTCTAACCAATAACTAAACTAAGAAAAAAAAATATAATTAACAATTACCATATAATTTCAAAACTTTACTATACCATATATGTGTGGGTTATAATAATATAATTAATATACAATCCATCTAATATATAATAATATACAATCATAATTAACATAACTTACTGTCTTCCCTTCAGGCACCACTTCAAGTTGTCCATACAAAGTGACGGACGATTCAGTGGACAGTACCAGGGCATCGTAAGTTTGACAGAGCTCCCCATGTAAGACGCACTGCAGAAAGCCAGTGCCGTCTCTAAGCATGAGGAACGCTAGGGCTTTGCCCTGCCTCCTGAGACGGTGAACCCACCCTTTTACACATATCCTTTTCCCACGTTGGTCCCCAGCTGTAAAAAAATATTTTTATCCAATTAATAAAAGAGTAAATGTGGTTACGGGCTCAATTCCCACTCGGAGAATAAATACTATCATTTTCTCGTTCTGCTAACAAGACAGCACAGTGCTGCATTGACTTCACCACCTAATAAAGTCTCAAAAAAATTGTACAGAAGGTAGGGAACAGGAGTGTTCTAACACTAGGTTATTTCTGCCTATCCCACCCCAAGCTAAGAAACTTGCTGTAACAATGCAAATTTCTCTTTTTCTGTACTAACATTTAGATATATTTAATTCTTGAGCTTTTATTACAAGTTTTTCNTTTAAAAATGTTTCCGAAATAATTTAGTTTTCTTTACACGATAAAATAGGGATACAATTTAGTTTTTGAACTTTTAATTTACAGTTTTTAATTGTTAAAAAATATTGGTGAAACTCATCACCGCGCTTTGTCCTTTTTTACCAGAGCGAAGAAATAAAAATGAAATATTTTATTTTCGCTAATGGGAAGCGAACGACCATCGCGTCTACAGTTACACGCTTGTGCCACTGCGCCACTATGGCTTGTGTAGTTAGTCTGTGAGACATAAACAACGTTTTTGTCGCCTCTAGTATTTCGAACAGTGGCGAGTTTAGCTAAGGGCGGTATTCAACGCTGCATTAAGTCATAGCTATATTACTGGAGAATCGAACCCCTGTACCTTGAAATTGGGGTTCAGCTCATATATGAGATGGGCATCAGGCGAGGCGAGTACTCTTTCCACCACGTCCACTACTAAATCCTCGATCCTGTCCAGCAAGTCGTCGAACGTTATGAACGGACATTCAGCTTCTATGTGACTGTATCTGGAAGAAAAAAAATAATATATAAAAAAAAAATTCAAATAATACATATATTTTATACTACGTAATACCTATAAAACATAATTTCTTTTTTAAAAAATCCTCTAAGTATCATTTATTTTAGTTTCAAAACATTAAAGGAGAGGTCCCGAACATTAAATCCACTTACTCCGCCAAGTGCCGCCGAGTGCGCGACTGCTCCGCGCGGTACGACTGCGCTATGCAGTACACGTCACCCAACGCCGCCAGGCACGTCTCCAGGTACAGCTGCGAGCTCTGGGTTAGGTATGCTTGCTCTCTGTAATAAATATAGACAGTATATAAAAGATAAACATTTATATTGAGGGTATTTGTAGGCCAATAGTGGCGCAGGGGAAAACCCGCCAGGTTTAGGTCTAGGTTAAACGCGACAGGTTGTGGGTTGGACCCGCAATGGGGAAAAAATATTTATATTATTGAAAAAATATTAAATTACTATTTTTTTTTTCTCTGTAAATTATTAATATTTATTTTAAAAATATATTTTCGTTTCTTCGCACCAGAGTGTTGAGGCAAAGCGAATGATGAAAATAATGTATTTCTGTTACCAGTGTAACAACAAATACTAAAACACAAAATAAAATAAATCTCACAAACGTGACTTTTTGCCGTTTTACGGTACGAAACCGTTCGTGCGCAAATCCGACTCGCAATTAGCTGGATTGTTCCTAAAATTTCTTATACTACTAGGCTAACACATATACAAACAAACAGACCAACACATATAATACTACTAAAACTCACCCAAAATAATCAAACTTGAACAGCGTAGAGCCGCCCTCGCACTGCGTCTGCACCAGGGTGGGTGGCGTCACCTCCGTGTAGAAGCGCGCCGCGAAGTGGTCGCGGAACGCACGCGTGACCGCCGCGCGGGCTTTGAGAACGCGGGTTGCGTTCTCGCCGCGTATCATTATGTGCCTAGGGACGAAATTATATAATTGTTTATAAATTGTAACATATACAAGGGCTTAATAAAGAAGGGGGAGTGGGATGTGCGGGGAGTGTGCACAGAGGGGCGTTCACCGAACACCCAGTGCCTAGTGACGAGTGACTGTCGTAACACTGGGTTTTCAGTGCATATTTCGCACTTTTATAGTGCATGTTTAGCATTTAATAATGCATATAATCCAATGTCTACTAATAACGAAACAAAGTATTAAAAAATACCTGTTATCCAATTGAACATCGGGCAAGGCATCCTCGTTGAGTAACGCATCTGCTCCTCCAGGGGGAGCAAGTCCTATTAGTTCCCAATAGTCAACTGTCAATTCGTGACCCCCTGGAGCCTGAAGGATTAATAATTTAATATATGAATATACATTTAATAATTTCATTCGTTTTTTTACATCCTAGGGTATATAAAGTGAATGAAAAGGCCACACACGTAATGCTCTGAACGTATTAGGTTGTAGTTTCGATTCCTAATTGAGGAAATGCGTTATTTTGAGAAAATATATTAAGAAAAAAATTAGAATCTAAGGGCAAAGCGCGACGTTGAGTTGCACTACTCAACACGCAATGCCTTTTGATACAATACATATGAGATACAGTGTGAAACTGACAAAAATATATTTTATTTTCACATTTTATTGACACATGCTGGCAAACAAAAATAATCTTTTGTCACTCCCTTTTTAACTATCAGCCAATGAATTACAACTTTTACAAAAGAGTGAGACTAATTTCATAAACCTTTGATCGTATAAAAAAAGTGACAAGTTAGTAATATTTTATTATACAAGTCTGTGCAAACACAAGTGTACACTCTACATCTTTTGTAACATAAAGTCATAAATAGTAATTCAAGGTCTAACCATTAACTAAACTAAGAAAAAAATATATAATTAATATATCATTTCAAAATTGTACTAAACCATATATGTGAGGGTTATAATAATATAATTAATATACAATCCATCTAATATATAATAATATACAATCATAAGTAACATAACTTACTGTCTTCCCTTCAGGCACCACTTCAAGTTGTCCATACAAAGTGACAGATGACTCAGTGGACAGTACCAGGGCATCGTAAGTTTGACAGAGCTCCCCATGTAAAACGCACTGCAGAAAGCCAGTACCGTCTCTAAGCATGAGGAACGCTAGGGCTTTGCCCTGCCTCCTGAGACGGTGTACCCATCCTTTTACACATATCCTTTTCCCACATTGGTCCCCAGCTGTAAAAATATTTTTATCTAATTAATAAAAGAGTAAATGTGACTGTAAATGCAATAGTTACAGGATTGATTCCCACTCGGAGAATAAATACTATCATTTTGTCACTCTGCTAACAAGACATAGCACAGTGCTGCATTGACTTCACCACCTAATAAAAAGTCTCAAAAAAATTGTACAGAAGGTAGGGAACAGGAGTGTTTTAACACTAGTTTTTTTCTGCCTATCCCATCCCATGTTAACAAACTTGCTGTAACAGTGCAAAGTTTTTTCTGGACTAACATTTAGATATATTTAATTCATACTATATTCTGCAGGTAGCAAGCAGGTTAAGCAAAGGTAACCTAGTGTCAAGACACTTACAGTTTTTCAACATCAGGTTCACTGGCTCATGCCTGCTGCTGCAGGAGAAACCATGCAAAAATACATGTTTAACAGCATATGTCAATTTTACCCTCATTAAGTAATTCCTTATTTTAATAACAATACTTTAAATTTTCTACATATGGAAAAATTCCATTCAATATGAAAAAAATAGTTGTGGTCAAAATTAAGTATTATAAATAATATGTATAAAAAGATTTCAACACATATGAAAAAATTTTTTTAAAAATATTATAACATAAATAAATATTATAAGATAATGCTATATTGACCTTGAAAAAGAAAATGGATATTGCTATATTTATTCATATGGAAAAAATAATCATTTGCTTTTAAGAACTTTGAAAATGATGCAATACTTTTACTGCATTGCAGTATCAACTGCAGAATACAATACATAAATTAATATCTAATAATATGTGATTATCACTCCCAAACTCATAATAAATAATTAAATAAATCAATGAAGATTTCAACAGCAAATATTTTTTGAAAATTTAAAGTTTTATGGTCTTATCAAATATTTTAACTTATAAAGCTAGCTAGTTACTACATACAGCCTGTTATAACTTAAGTTGCTTGACATGTCAAGATTATGCAATGAGATGAAAGAATATTCTTATACTCTTAGCAGTAAAATATTGGTTTTTTGTTGTCTTATCTTTGTTGAAATTTGAATCTTTGCATAATAAGTAGCAGAGCTCAACATTTGTTTGACTTACCAGAGCAGATAAATGAAATAATTCATTCCGTCAAGTGAGAACCGCACCTACAACCATCGCACAATGTTTAGTCAGTCACTGTTCCAATGTACCAATTTTTTTATTAATCTATAAAATTCTAATAAATATGTACAATTTTTTCAAACTCACCATTAACAATTTTGACAGTTACTGCTTTAGGAAGTGAAGGATCCTCTTGGATAACTATCTTTTTGGCATCTTCAAGGTTTTGTTGTCTTTTTTCCAAGTTTTCCTCCTCAGCCTTGGTCTTCTCAGCTGCCTTATGAACTTCACGCACCCAGATTTTTTGAATCTTTTTTAATTGAGATTTCGCTGCTACATCGTAATCTTTTCCTTCTTCTTTTGAGTCTACATAAATTGTAGGGAAAGGTTCCTTGCCGGCATGGCGCATAGCCTGCAGAATTGTCTTAAAAGGCTTTTCTGCGGATCCATTGCCATTCTCATCACTGCCACTCTTATCAGACGTATATATTTCTCCTATAATTCACAGATATATTTATATTTACTTTGATTTAATATATTTTTCGAAAACAATTTACTATAAAAAAAGGTTAAATATCTTTTGCATACCTAGGGACAACTTATCAATTTCTGCCATATTCAAACTATAGTATAAAATATAAATTTGTTAATCTCGACAACAAATTACTTTACTAAAGTGTACAAAATTTTCAACTTCCAGCAGTAGCGACACGCTGGCCGATAAATTAAATATTTTTAGACGTAATCACTAATCATTCGAGACGTAACGAAAATGTTACCAGTAAATAATAAATACGCTACCACAGACTATATTAATTTACCAAAACATTTTATTAACCAATCAATAAAAATAAAAATGGTATTATTTTTGTAATTATGTAAAAGAAAAAGTTTGTAAATATTAATAAAGTATTATAGTTGTCTATCAAAAGTACTGAGGCAACAGGTTATAAAAAAACAAGTTTGAAATTTAGCACTACTGTTGCATAAATTATTGCGATATATCATCAATTATCAACTCTAAATATGACAAGAAATGAAACTAACGATAAAAGAAGCAGTACAAGTTTTAATAAGAGTCTACTTTATCCTAAGAGTCAACACATCAAGCAGAATTATTTAAACGGCACACAATTTTTTAAAGACACATAATTTCATTGCATAATCGGCAATTTAATCTTTTAAAATATATGTAATTCTTCAGTCCAGTTCAGTTTTTAATTTTTGGCGTTTTGAACGTGCCAGTTGCCAAGGCAGAAAGCGTAAGCAGAGCCTGATTATTAAAATTCTCAGGATTTTTAGATTATTATTGTCATAAGATTTCCCAGCATAGTTTGAGTGGAGAGTCAGAATTTATCTTAAATTTAATTAACCTCACTACTACTACTAGCTGAAGCTGTAAAATAAGAAATTCTCACTAGCACATGTGTCAACCGAAACAAATGTTTGAAAAGTTCTCTTTGGATTCTTCAATATTGCCACATAGATTCTTTTTTGTAAATCCGAAATTTTGATGTTTCTTTTATAGTAATACCTCACCCCGGTCTATTCAAAAGGCTTTTCCAGTTAAATATGTAAAAAATATTAAAATTTCATTTGTACCATAAAAAGTACGTATGTAATAATCGCACTGGAGAACTGTAAAAATAATAAGATTAAGTTAATTTGGTTCCAAATCATTTAAAAATTAATAAGCAGTGTAGCGATTCAAGAATTGCATTACGGTTATCATCAACGACCGACGCATCGTAAACATTCTCATTGGGGAATACGTCGGTTTAATAAGAATCAATTGTTTGTACATTATGTCCATTTGTACAGGTAATCGTCTTCCCACTGGTGTCATTTTATTTATCAGTTTTCCCAAATTTACATTTATATATTTTACCTTAAAATGAAAATGCTCAAAATATAATAATACAGTTAGTAAATGAATATAATATATAAATGTAACATATTTTATAAAAAAACATTTTATTCTAGAATTTGATTTTCACCATTCAATCTAAAGTATGGTGTAGGATGTTTTTTTTTAAGTTAACCGTCAATAGAGAACCAAACAATACAACATGCAAATATAACTCTCCTTGATTGCTAGGTTGGTCAATGGATGATGGATGACATGCCTACCATGGATGAAGGATGAAGGATGACAGTGATTGAGCATGACGCAGGAAAGTTTTCTATATTCTACTATTGTAGCCATATATCAAGAATTCAATTCAATTCTACTATTGTATTAAAATGAAATTGTCAGTATTTATTATAATCTACAAAGGTACAAAAAATATATCTCGTCTAAAAGAGGGTAGATGTAGGTGAAAAAGATTATAAAAACTACGGAATAGTGTTAATCGAAGCATCTCTTTCCGAATTTCATTCGATATTTCAGTGATTTCATTCGATATTTCAGTGGAGATCGAACCCACAATTGTCGCGTCACGGCGGCCTCTCCGACTCTTGTTGCTATTACAAAATAAAATCATCAAAAATTACCTCACTGTGAATGTAATGACACGACTCTATATATACTAAGACTAATATTATATACATTATACACCATATGTTTTGTAAGAATACGGATATGACTGAAACATACAAAGAAATATACAATTATAATAAGCTAAATAAGTATAATATAAAAATTATGGCATTAATAGTAATATTACCTTTTAAAATACATTTTTTTAAATAATTAAAGAAAAAAAAGATAAAACATTACATTTTGAGCTAAATTAAATAGTCATGATAATTCTATCATTAGGCAATCATTAAATTTTGTATACATTAATGATATCACAATAAACCACCAATATAAGGCTATTGGTTGATTGTTTATTCTGATAGTCTGAGTTTCAGTACTTTTGAATCGTTAAGTTTTATAGAAACGTCAGTAGTGCTAGTCCTTTGAGAAGCTACCACCGGCTCGCAATGTATATTTTGCTGAGAAGAGCCGGCATGAAAAACAATAATTGTCTTTGCCTATGACCCCTCTGCCTACTCTGCTTTGCGGGAAAATGCGTGAAGTGAAAACATTTACGTGGTAATGAGGACATCAGTTGAATTCCGTAATACAAAGACGTGACCAGGGTAATGATGAAGTTTGTAAATATGATGAGTATAAAGCCGCCATCGCTTTCATTCATCTGGTACAATACGTCACACACTGTGATATACGCGTGTGACAGTAAATCAATTTTCTCAATTTTCTCTCTCATACTCTCTGTAACCAAAATATAATATTATCTATTTCTATTTTCTTTATTTTAATGTTCACACATATTCTGTATTGAGTGAGATAAGTAGGAAGGTATATAGGTATGGCTATTTGGTCAGGTATGGCCATTAGGTGCATATATTTCGAAGCGTTCCTGAGATAAAGGCTCTCGACAGACAGACAGACGGACGGACGGACTACAAGGTGATCTTATAAAAGTTCTTTTTTTCCTTAAAATGTACAAAACCCTAAAAAAGATCACATTTAGTTGAGAAATAATAGAAAAATAAGAACAATAAAGAAAAATTACCAAGCACATTTGTAATCAGCAAGTCTTTCAGTTCATTGTTAATTGATCGTAGAGCTGATTGAATCTCCAGCAATAACATTATTGTTTGTATTTCAAATAAGTTCATAGCCAAATATGACAATGTGAATATAGTGTAATTGGTACAGATTAGAACTGGAATAATTATTGTATTTTATTAAAATTATATTACTAAAAAATACATTTTTTTCTAAAAGAAATAGATTTTAAAAGAAATGCACGAACTTTTCATTGAAAAACAATATTTGCAAGTTCTAACTCTACTACATAGATTAATAACAAAATAAAATACTTTCTGATCCATAATTTACGTAATAATTGCGAACTTCGAATGAATAAAATATTATAATTGGTACTATATAACAAAGAAATAACGCCAATTTAATCTTTTCTTTATATGTTTCATGACTCGTCTTAGCGTTTAGATTCATTTTGGCCTGAAAATAATTTATAATAATTATTTATATTTTAGTTATCTAAGAACAAAAAAATAAAAAATTTTATTGGATAAATGTAAAGATATTAGATATTAGAATAAGAATTATACGAAAAGTGAGGATGAACGGAACAACTCCCTGTTTTAATACTAGACGTTGAGCTGAAAATAGGAAACGGAGTACCGTAAAACTAATAAATTACATCTCAGTAAAGAATAAAATAGATATAAACCTCATGAAGACGACTAAGGTTCATGATTATTTTCTTCATTCTATAAACTCCGTAATAGCATCCAAACCCTGAAGAGCACATAGCTGTGAAGGCATCTGGTATAACGAATGCTAAATTTGACAGAGGTTTTGCCTTAACAGCTCCTTTTGCTAAGTCAATGACGAGGCCGATTATAAAATTTGCATCTGTAAATCATAAAATTTATTAATTTTAAATAGATTTAAAAATGTCTTAAATATTGGGAGACAAAAAGTTCCTCAAGACAGAGTAAACCATAAATTGGCCGTCATCACTAATCGTAAGGTTTCTGTAGAGTTCCGTTGCGCAAATCCAAATTACCCTATTGTTGACTAGTTGCCGCAATGTTTCCCTTACCTTGCACAACAGATATTGTGATATGTGTGACATAGCCTGCACTTCTTCCTCCAAATTATGCTAAATCGAAGAAATTACAATATAATAAGAAAAATCCATTAAAATTTCACTTTTCTAGGCTCTATATCAGCAAACTTTTTATAAGATTACATGACAATATAATCAATGTTTTTAGAATTCAATTTTCGATTGACAAACTTGTGAACTTTCACTTATTGCAACCATAACGTTTCATCAATATCGTGACAGGGTACGAAATATGGAAACGATCAGACCAGTAGGTACGAGTGTTTTACATAATTTCATCAACTCTAAAAGAGCTGATGATTTTTAAGCGACTAGACGTATTTCCTCGAATAATAGTTAAGAAAAACATTATTTCGATTGTCTTCTTGCAAACAAAACAACTATATCAAAATAAGTTATTCGTTTGGGAAGTATGATTGGGAGATTATTCAGATAGACGAGTACAGATACACGCATACGCCTTCATCCTAGCGATGTAGCGGAAGTCCTTTAAGCCAAAGGAATTATTAATCTTTTTAATCGGAGTTATTAATATTTTTTCACTCAACACACAATACCTCCAGAATTCGGCAGAAAGTGGGAAACGGAAGTTCCCTCTGCCTACCCTGCTGTGTGCAGGATATAGCGTGAAGCTGATTAATATTATTTAAATCTTATTTATTAAGTCGGAACCGCAATCGAATCCGCAGTCGGGGTTGGAACAGAAGTTTAAAATAAGTAGGTATATCTACTCCAAATCTTTGTCTGTTAGGTAAAACCACACTATGATCCGTTCCGTAGTTAGACAACACCTGGAAGAAACTTTATTTTATACTATGAAAATTAATAATAAGCTTACTTAGAAATGTTATTAAAATATAACTATATAAAGCATATTTGTAAGATACGCTAATTTTATATCCATTTTGGAACTTTTCGAAGAGTAGTGGCGCTGTTCCGAATACTCGACAACATCGAAGCACAAATCCCAAAGTTCCCTGGACTACGTATGATTTAGTATTCATAATACAAAATTAAACAGAAGAAATAACGAAAAGCTTTATAGACGTTTTTACTTTATAATGGTCGTGATATGTATTATTCTATAAATTATTCATAATAAGTACCTAGAAGCAAACTAATGGAAGGCCAAAATTATATAATAAACAAAAGATAATATCTTATATGCATGTAGATAAATTACAAATGCCGTTTGAAAATGACAACTACTTTTCACATCCGACTCCAGTTGAATATATAAAAAAAATTAATGCTTATGCAGCTTTTATATTAATAGTTTTGATATTTGCAACGAATTTGTTATTTTTATAATCTAATCGACCTCGATCTATTGAATAATTTTAGAATGACATTTAAAATAGAATACTTTTGAATTGACAAGTCATCAGTAAGATGACAATGTATGTTGAGTGAGAGTGTTAATGAAAATAGAAAAGAGTAAAGGCAGCACACTACCTTGCGGGACGCCAGCGTTGATGTTACATTGCGAAAAATGCGTTGCGTTAAGGTTAAAGCTTTGTGTGCATCCGTGAATATAAGAGGAAAACCATTCAGTAGATTTCAAGAAGAAGTTAATAGATTTTAAAATTTCTAATAAAATATCAAAATAAAATTGTTTTTTTTTCATATAGGTATCATGTGTAGATAAAAGTACCATTATTTTTTAAGGTACAAAATTAAACTCTTGGTTGTGGTGCACTTACAATATTTCTTTTAATAGTAAGTATTTAAATAAACTATTTATTCTTTCTACGAGTATAAAGGGATTTTTTATTAATTTTTCAAATAATTAATATTATTATAAATGAAACACAAATATTTAATTATTAATTTTATTTAGTGACAAACGTGTACGTACGTGCATTTATTTAGAAACAACAAACGTTTACATTTATTTAGATTACTTAGGTGCATAGTGAGGACACCAACATCTAGATTTATATATCACCAAAAAACTCCGAGAAAATCTTTTTGATAATGATCAATAAAAAAAATATTCATAATTTTTTTATTTGTCTGCTCCTGGCCATTTGAATTGTACCATAAAAAGCAAATATGTGATGACTGCACTCAAAATCTGTAAAAATAATGTTTAAGAATTACATAAATATGTGAACATCTACATAATTCCGGGTTCACACAATATTGCCAGTTAGGTATGATTCGGTCTCCATTTATTCATCTTATATTCTCATATGAGAAATATTCTTATTGATGTTTTTCTTTATATGTGTGATCGTGTATCGATCTACGATTCTGAACTGGAAAGATAGTATGAATGCTAAGAACGAACCGTAACTGCCACTTCAGTATGACAAATTCTATTTATCACTCTTCTTTATTATTACTGCACTCGTATTAAATAAGCAAATATATAGTAACATTATTGGTATAAAATGATAAGGCCGTCTTTCCGTCTTTTCACGTTTAACACGTTTTCATTAGTTTCGGTTGTATGTTATGTATGTATGTATGTATGTACTTATATATCTTTTGTAACGGAAACTTTGAAAGTGATTTTGACAGACTCCGAAACGTCGGATTAATTTAAAATTTTGCATAAGTACTTATCAAAAAACCAGTGAAGTGCGTAACGGTCTCGACCATCGACGGTTCCGTACTAATTTCCGGTTGTAAGTCGACGGGATGACAACTTATGATAAATAATAGTTTAAAAAAAACACGCTTTTATAAAAATTCAACTAAAACACGTATCACGCAAAACTAGACAGTAATAACAATAATAGAAATATATTCTCAGTTGTTTGGTTTTTTTAGAGCACACGTGATTTTTTAAAAATATTTATGAATTAACAATGTTAAATAAATAATAGGTATACTTTACCGTAACAATCAATGATCGATTTAATTTAAAAAATCCCATGGGCGTATAAGCTGGCTTGTTTAATAAAAGCTGTTTGTACATAATATCCACATTGAACGGGCAGCGCTTCCCTAGATCAGTGGTTTTGAGTATCACTTTACTAGTTATAACCTTTATCAAATCCATCTAAAAATTATATTTTTATATGTGGATTATTTTATTAACGATAAAAGTTTTGTGTTTATAATCATTCCCTAGAGTGGAGATGAATCTACAATCATTGTGCTTAAAAACAGACACTGAGTCTAATAGTTTTAAAAGTACTAAAGTGCTCGAGATGGGAGAATCTAAGCCCAGCTAGTTTTAACTACTGTAAGAACTATTATTTTACATCAAATATTTAAATGTAAAAAATATATAAAATCTTGATGATGTTTGATAAATAAATATTACAACCCAGACCTTACCTCTCTATTGATAAGATGAAATGTTTCTATAAGCACCAGTACTCTGATTGCATACAGGCAGCACCACGACAATTGTATGAACGCAAAATCACCTGTAAGTTTTTTAAGTAGGTTAAGTATATGGGTATACTTGTTATTTTTTCTTCACGCATCTCTACGTTCACCCATTTTGGGAGTTTTGCAACTCTTTAACTTATTAGGATAGTAAACATAATCATTCCTCCGAGTCAGATCAAATAAATGAATCTATTGTAAATAGATTCAGCATGACACTGTTAATTTCGCCACTATTAATTAATTGCAAACATAAGGTACATTTTATTTTATGTAGTGGATATATACGTAGTATTAAATACATATTATTATATTGTTAGAAAACGGAAGCGGTTAACGTTTTTAAAATAAACACAATAAAAACACATACCGTCTATATGTTTCCAACGTACTCGGATAGAGGTTCCACATAATTACAATAAGTGACATGTATCACTCAATAACAACACTACACACTAGATACCTTCCAATCAGGGCTTTCGCCTACGAGTAACTGTGTCCGCTTGACCTGTGTCTTTTTCACCTAAATCTACCCACATTTACACTTGTACGCTAACAATATGATATTTTTAAAATCACGTATTTTACCACTGTGTGTTGAGTGACGAAGCTCAACTGTGCGTTTTGTCTTCTTCCCAAGAAAATAATAAATATTTCATTTCTTTGAGTTATATCGAGGAAACGAATCCGAAAGCTGTCGCGTTAATAGTTTCACACTAGAGCACATGTGACCACTACGACTGACCCCATTCTAAGTACATATATAGAATTAAAAATGTTATAATAAACGAATATTTAATATAATAATTATTACCTGAGAAATCTGTAAACATTGCATCACCATAATATCCAGTAGTTACAATGCTTGAAATGAAATTGGCGAAAGTTGCTACGGCGATAACACCATCTAAACCATTCATATTAGAAATAACTTCACATACAGCGACGTATGCGCATCCTATACGATTCATTTTCTCATTTATCAATTCTTTTTCTGTAAAATAAACTGGTTAAGCTCGTGCACTAAGGGTTTCGTTTGAATTTCATGAATGGTTCAATGGGAAGGATCCTATAGTTGATCAAATTAACGCGCGTGCGTCAAAATATGCGTACGGTTCGACCATTTGAGTTCATATTTCATTATTTACCAGAAATTTCATTTTTTTTTTTCATTACTTTTATTACTTTTTCACTTTACATCTGAATGTTTGGTATTATTTTCAACTTAATACCTCCATGTGTTTCTAAAAAGTGTTCAGGTTCATCTTTTGAAGTGCGGAACCCTAATGTTCACTTTTAAAAATGGTTAAAAGTTCACGGTAAAAATAATTTAAAGCAATTGTTATATGGAGTATTGGAAATGAAGTATACCTTCATAATGTTATAATTACATTTAAAAATATTATTTACCTGCCTTATCCAAAGAAAGTACTCCATTCAATTTATATTTCATCAGTATCAATACAGAATGTGCTTCTAGCAGTGAAAACATCATTTGCAATTGTAGACTAACTACTATTAGGTATTCTATATAAAATATTCCATATGCTGTCACTATAAATCCTAAAACGATTATAGGAACAATAACAATACAAAAAAATCAATCTAGTAAGAGTTGGACCCTCCCACCAACGGGTTCCGTATCAATTTTATGGTTTTAGAAAGTATAACTTAAATAAAATGAATTACAAATACGTGTTTGTAATATATTTTTTTATATATATATAAATTTCCCTTTTACGGATTTTTTGTTTATTACTACTGCAAGCTCTCACTTTTTGCCGAATTTTAGGTCTACAGAAGCTACCCTACAAGTTTTTTTAAAATGGCGAATTTACAGCAAAAACGATGCATAACCGCTCGGATCTTTTTATTCCGTTGCCTTAGAAGATTACTGTTTATGTGCTCCTAGAGACTGTATACCTGTATTCTTCTGTATTTGACATTAATTTCAATTTGATACCTCCAGGCGATCTTGAGATAAACGACCCGTCAAAGGCGGACAGAGAGAAGTAAGACTGCTAGCAAAGTGATACTATAAATGTTGTATTTTTTTTAAGGAATGGAATCCTAAAATGACGGCTCTGAATTTGCGCATCCTTAGTTTCCTTTTATAAGTAGGGATGTGTGCAAATATCATAGAGAATCAATGATATTGTGTTTTTTAGAAGTATTCTTACCCATAAATAACACAACTTAAAACTTTTTAAAAGTTGGTTGTCCGATAGCGTCACTCTGGCTTCAGCTTATCCAAATTTTCATTTCTTGACAACTTGGCAATTATAATTATGATCACGGGTTCGATTACGGGATGAATTTCATACATTTTTTTTGAAATTTTGCATCTACTTTAAAGGATCTAAATTAACAGACTCAAATTTAGATGCACTACGAAAAAGTATCCTATCTAACTATGAGAGAAGAAAGAACAAAACATCTTAATAAAGTATTACTTTCGTACTCACCTTCCTCTGGATAATCGATTACATTGCAGCAGGTTTGTGTTACTAGGTACACGAAAATTATAAATAAAAAGATTATCCCCATTATCAGTTGTATTGTGTTGCGAGACATCTTTTCATCATTATCTTTGTTCAAGTCTGCTTTT
>JAKRZM010000170.1:503039-546763 GCA_036379175.1 Heliconius cydno galanthus | reverse complement strand
GTGTGAAATAATTAATTAATTTAGGAAGAAGAAGAAAAATATTACTTATATTTGTAATTTAAAAAAAATTAACAAATATATATGGGTTATGTGAGTGATTAGGTGAAATAATAATAAAAACTATAATAGTAGGTAGTGTACACATCATTAATATGAAACATTCTACAATTACTTTCTAGCTTTCAAAATCATAAACGAGTTAGGTATTATATTAGATCGTCAAATAGGCTGTGATTGTGGATAGTACCAGCAAATTAATGTTTAAGATAAAATTAATTTAGATGTAGAACTAAAGTAACCTGAAAAGTCAAATCATAAATAGAAAGGAGAAAACCCAAAATATAATAAAAAAATATTGGATGTAAGATTAGCATTATAAATATAATATTACATTAGTAAGAGTTAATGCCAATAAAAATAACTAATTCTGTTAGAGTTACAAGTTATTAGACATCTGCAATAGTAATTCACTAGAAGAGACACTAACAATGCTTAAGTTAAGTAGCGTAAGTACAGCCACGACCACGTATGGGGAGTTGGGGATTAATAAAAAAATAATTTAATAACTTCCATTCATTGGCTGGAAGAAATTTCTTTTAGAAATAAGGCCACCGTTGTTAACTAATCTTTCGATTTTGTTTTACTTATATGTTTTTTTAAAGTGCAATCACTAGCGGCGTTAGGGTAGGGCGATCGCCCAGGGGCGCCGGATAAAAAGGGCGCCGTAGACGCCCGCTTAGGGCGCTTTGCTTTGCGCAAAGATGTCTCCACAAAGTGTTCTTAACAACTTTGAAAATAAAATTGCAGAAAACATAGACTTTGAATGCCTAATAAAAGAGTTCGCAGATAGAAAGGCTAGAAGAAGTGAAATTTTATTAGTTTTTTTCATTATTTTTTTTTTAAATAGATGGTTTTTTCGTTGTACCCATTCCCTTTTTTGTATGTTATTGAATTGTAGTTAGGGGGCGCCGAAAAAACTTCGTCCAGGGCGCCGGTAATGCTAAAACCGGCACTGGTGGCGATCATACTGATTCTCTCTGATTCTCACTAAGTTGAGGGCTTAGTGAGAATCAGAGAGAATAAGTAGATGATTTATTACTTAATTTTTTTTTATACCTTTCTAAGATATACCTAAGTAAGCACTTGTTTTGACCTCTAGTAGTAAAAATCCAATCAAAATCCGTTGCGTAATTTAGTTAATTGCTACCGCCTACAACACTTTAAAGAGAATTTGTTTTATACGTATGGTCAGCAGCGTCGCCAGATTTTCTCCAGGTGAAAGGGGGAATTTAAACAATTTAAGTAGAAAAGAAGGATTCTTTCGCCAAAAGCGGGACAAAAAAATTATGAGGATTTTTCCATTTATTTTAGTTTGAAATAATGTTTTAAATTTAATTTTTAGGCGGAAAATCGGGACATCCCGCCAAAATCGGGGCATCTAGCAACGCTGATGGTCAGACACTTCTAAGTTATACTTATATCCTCAATTTTAATTACAGTATATATTAAGGATATATAATGATTTCTACAAAAACTTACTAATTAATGTTATTAAAATATAACTGTAAATGGCCCATTTTCGTGAGATAGATATTTTATAGCCATCTCGTACACGTTCGAAGTTGAGCGGCGCTATTCCCGCGACACGAGAAATTCGGAGCACGACCGCCAACGGTGATCGTACTACACATGTTTCGTTCTTCATTGCACAGCTTACAACCTAAAAATGTTTTTATTTTTTAAATGTTCATATTTTTTCCTTTATTTGTATTGTAAGATTTCACTTCGTGCCCAATTTTATAACCGTATGTCCACGGGAAGTTTTCTATAGGTTTTCATACGTAACTTACGATTAACGATACTTGATATTAAATTTGTTTCTAATTCCGCCAACCTACGGTTTGGAGAGAAGTACTCTGCAACAACGATGCCTAGCTGCACCAGATCAACTCCTTGCTATGCTGGTTCCAGGGCCTGGGCATAAAAAACCCCTCTCCTGGAGGCTTCCGTGGTTAAAGTAACATACCATAACAGCTTTATTGAGAGGTTAAACAGTCAATTTAGGTCGTGGTGACTGCCTGCCTAATCATAGTTTGCTGACGCCGTCTTTTTTGACGCTGATATTTAATATTTTCATTTTGTTGCTCTGGCTTGTCTGCCATCCGCCATTTTTTAGTGTCTTAACACTAGGTTCCCAGGTTCCCTCTACCTGCCCTGCTATGAGCGAGATACAACATGAAGCTTTAAAAATAAAAATAATATAAAATATATATTTTACCATTTACGACGTCTGTATAGATATCTATTTAACAAATTTTCAAGTGATCGTCTACTCGGATATTATATACAGTACCTAGGTAATTATATTTGCTCTAAGTAATTATTATACTGGATATTTGTTTCCATGAGCTATAATCAAAAAAATATGTTTAAATAATTAGGCCAGTCGTGGCGCAGGGGCACAGAGTGTGACTGCAAAACCGACTGGTTGTGGGTTCGATCCCCACTCGAGGAGGTGAAATATTTATTTAAATTTATATTTCCATTTCTTCGTTCTGGTGTTGAGGCGAAGCGTTGAGTAGAGTTCGCCATTGCCAATGCCATGTGGAGAACGGAGTGTCTTAACGCTAGGTTCCCTCTGCCTACCCTGCTGTGTGCGGGATACAGCGTGAAGATGGTAATTAGGTAAATAGGGGAGGAAACCCACATATACAAGTAACTATGTCTCTATTTCTAATTTATTTTCTCTTATTAGTAATAATTTCGCATCCATCTTAGTTTACCAGTGACCAGCGAGTACTACTGTGACAGGGAGTAGACGAGTTTGTTTTGTATAACAATTTTTTTTTACAGTCTTTTCAGGTTATGGATATATATTTGTCTTTGGAGCGTAATGTGGTTATTGGTCACATACAGAAATCCAATGTAAGTAATCAGAGAGAACGGAGTGCCAAACGCCACGGTCTCTACACACCTCTTTCGCCTCGTCAACTATCATCAACCTCTTCATGCATGCCCTCCGGGGGGTCCTCGTGCTTTTTACGTGACCTTCCTCCAGTATCTTGGATGCTGTGTTTTAATTTGATATAGAAAAAAAAATTAAAGTTACATATATATATAGGTATGTGTAGGTATATTTTATAAAATGTATGTTTGTACTTTTGTTTACTTTAAGGCTATACAAATAATATATGAAATAAATAATCATATAGAAGAAAAACAAGCAATGATATCATGATATCTTTCATATGAATCAGTAATAATAGAGAAGAAAAACAAATAGTGATATCACAATATCTTTCATGTTATTTTATATTTTAATATTCAATGTTTGCATATTACAATGTTGTATGTAGGTTGTTCTACTGACTAAAGGTAAATAAAATAAGTAATCAATATTTTAATTATCTATTATTATTTAAAAATATCTAACTAGAATTAATAGTACTTTGTTGCTAGAAAAAAGTTCTTTTTTAAATATTGCCATTATTATATGCTAATAATAGTAATATAAAAATAAAATCTTACTATCTTATTAATATTGAAATGTAAGCTTGTGCGAATGTTTGTTTCACTTGCATTTGTTTAATAGTCCGTTGTGACGCAGCGGCACAAGGGTGTGACTGTAACGCGACGGTTGTGGGTTCGATCCGTCTCGAGGCAAAGCGGGGCATTGGGTTCTGCCACTCAACACGCAATGCGTCCAGAATTCGGCAGAAAACGAAGAACGGAGAGTCTTAACACTAGATTCCCTTTGCCTACACTGCTATGTGCGGGATACAGCGTGAAGCTGATAAAAGAAAAATATTCTGTATATAATATAGTAATCATATAGCTTACAAATGGGAATAACACATAGGCTACAAAGTAATAGTGTAAATGTTTAATGTGATTTGTAATTTACTATAAAGATTTTATATAATTATTTATAATTTTACAATAAGTTTAAACAGTGAGCAACAAGACCATTTGTAGTGAAGAGCATAGTGAATTGATGGAATAGTAAAAAAATTAGTTCTCTTCTTATAAATATTAAAAAATAAATTTTAAATATTAAATTATATTAAGTATACAAACAATAAACTAGAATATTTAATTGACTTAAGAAATAGTAATAAAAGAAAAACAACTTGATTATGTTCTGTATTCATATTTCTATTATATCATATATTGTGGTTATAAATCAGGATGTATAGAATTTTTTACTTTTTTAGTGGAACGCTCAGCAGGTCTAGCGCACATATATTTGCCTAAAATACATATTTTTATGTCCTTTACATATAATTCAAACACACTTTCACGTTTTGGAATAGTAGTAATTACATTATTTATTGATACAATTTTAAAAGTATTTTTCGTATCCATAATACAAATTCCCTTTTTTCCTACATAGCTAGGACATTTTGAGCGCACAACTTGAAGCATACTTCCATGAAAGTCAGCTTTGTATAACGTTTGTGTAAATTGCTCCCAATGTTTACTGCCAAATTCCGGAACAGGTGTATTTAACTCAAGAACTTCAGTAATATATTCAGACCAAATAGCATTCACTGCCAACATATCACGATACTGTACACTGCTCCTTGGTATGCCGAAAAATCCAAGAGCTTTTTTTTCCTTTCTAGTTAGTATTTTAGATTTTTTCTTAATTGGTTTCTTTGCTTTTTGTTCTTTGCTCCTTGTTTTAGCAAAAACAAAGTCCTTTTTTAACTCATTTTCTATGTTATGTGTATCAGATCTGGGAACATTAGCCTTTAAAAAATTTACAATCGCTTGAGATGCTTCATCTTTTATTTCTAATATCGACATTGTAGCATTAAATAATAAATTAAAAGGAATTAAGACTTTATAAGGTTATACATATAAACGAGCCCACATCGCAATATTATGTAAACAAATATAAGCTAAATGACAGATGTCAGTTATATTTTTTTTTATTTTTGCCCTGGAATCTAACTTTTGAGACTATTATATTTTAATAGTATTATTTGTTTTCGTTTTCGTACACTTGAGTTTAGACACAGATTTATATCACCATACTTTAATAATTTAATTAAAATAATAAACAGATATAAAAAGCAATTATTAATAATTTATTATATATAGTCTGGCAAATATGTTATTGATAATGGGAAGCACGCGCGGTAAATTGCGCAGTATACTATGCGCAGAGAACGTTCGATCAGTGTTACCCTATTATGTTGTTTTACTTCACGCTTAGCAAATTACATTTACCTATACGATAATTAAAATATCTGATCATGTTTATGTTGTAGTAAATTATACAAAACGAAAATTTTATGAGGATATCTAAATATCGCAAAATAATCAGCTGTTCCATACATTGTTGTCGAGAATAAAATCAAGACTAGCCCGAAAAGTATAATAACATTTTTGAGTCAATAAATAATTAATCAATTCTAAGCTTCTGCTTATATAACTAATGGCACATGATATTTACGTATATGTGTATATACTATATACACACTTATGTACAACATAAACATTCAGTGTGCATAATACAAGCTTATAAACTATGCAATATGAATAAAGAAATATCTGGCAATATTTAAACTTCTTAAAGATTATATAAAAGAAAATAATATTGGGTAAATTATTTCAATAAATTTTGAGGTACAAAAAATGAGAGTGCGGTATCCCTTTGCCATAGTTTGCCATTTGCGTCAGTGTGAGCGCTACGTCCTTACAGGAAATTCGCACCCACACATCTTTAAAGGTACAATCGAGCTCACACTATATTGTTCAAACAAGAATATAATTAATTGTAAACAAAAATGCCTTTTACCGTTTTGATTATTTGCTTTATTATTTGTCAATTTTTATTTTTTACTTTCTTGCATGCATTAATTAACGTTTTAAATAAAACGGTAATAAAATTTTGATTTAATTTGGAGATATAATTTATTAACATAATTTATTTGTTAAGACCTCTATTTCCATTATTTAAAAAATTTTTTACTTACCCATAAGTTGATTTTGCATGTTGCCTAACGCCAAAATCTTGTATTTGTTTGCATGTTTTATATATTAAATTTACTTTTTAAATTTTACTTTTTTTATTGAATTTGGATTGAGAAGATTTGTATGTGGCCTCATTATAATAATTTAATTCAGTTTTTTATTTAATTTTTCAATTTACCATATCTTCATTTTGCATGTTGCTTTGGTGTTTTTTACTAATTTTTATAATATTACTAGATAAATATGCTCTACTACGCCATTCCGTATATATGATGCTATCATATGATATTATATTCATATTTCATAGTAATGAACTGATAGCGTTGCACTCGACTGTACCGTAGCCCGGTCACACCCCGCAACGATTCCCCGCGAGCCCTTACGGGGAATCGGTCCGGCGTGAGCGGGTGTCTATGTGCAGACATCAAAATACGCTTTCTGCGCAATTTGCCGCGCGTGCTTCCCATTATCAATAACATATTTGCCAGACTATACTCGTAATTACAGTTAAAAAAATCCATTTTCATTTGACAAAAACAACTTTGAACTTTGAAGGTCAACTAAGTTACTATAAAAAGTTTTTGTATTTTAATAGGTTAACTTATTGTTAAAGTTTTATTCTAAAGAACTTATGTAGATAGTGACACCGCACGCACGTTATCATAATTATTTTAAATTACTTAATTTATATATCTATTACCTACTAATTTACTTAATTGAAAATTAATTTATAGGTATATGTATATAAAGGTATATATAATTTTGTTTAATTAATCAAAATCAGTTGTATAATATAGTCGTTGTCAATTAAGAAATATTTAAATAACAATATATTATATTTGAGAAGATGTTTGCAAAAGTGCCTAACGTTAGTTTTAATAACGGGTGCCAAATCCCTATTGTTGGACTGGGCACTTACGCGGTAAGTTTAATATTTTTTGTTTTAATATTTTTATGATTCTTATGTGTTATATATACACTTTATCGTTTGTTTCTTATTAATAAAGAAATTGCCTAGATCCCCTGATATCGATGAAAAAGATATACCTAGGTAACTTTTATTTGAGGGTAAAACTATTATTTTTTTCGTATCAATATCTGGAGTGTAGGTAATTTCTAGATATGGATTTCAGATATTGAAGAAAAAAGAATAGTTAAGTTTTATTTGAGGGTAAAACTCTTTATTTTAAAATTATAGCGAAAATCAGAGCCATGGCAATTTCGTCAAGCTGTGGAATGGGCGATTGAAGCCGGCTACAGACATATAGACACCGCTACTATGTATAAAAATGAGAAAGAAGTTGGAGAAGGAATTGCAAATAAAATAAAAGAAGGTTTGGTTAAAAGAGAAGATTTATTTATAACAACCAAGGTAAGTAATACATATATTAATAAATCATATTATTTTCTAATTATAAAGCTTTGCAAATGCAAAGGAAAAAATAAATACAGTGTGCAATGGGTGGTCTTAGTGCTAATAGCAATTTCAGACAGACAAACTTTAGAGAGAAAAATTTAGACTTAAGAGATACAGGCCAGTGCAGGCCAGTTTAGAACATTTAAAATATTATATTAAAAAAATAAACATTTTTATTTATTTTAATTATAAATGATTAATAATAAATTAATCTAATGTTCCTAAAGTGCTGTACTGTTTAATTAAGTTTGAATATATTATGTAATTATTTACATTACTTATCTTTTCCATACTAAAGTTTAACTTATTCTTTTCAGTACTAATAAATTAATAGTATCTATTATGTAAATTTTTCATTCATTTATAGTATTATCTTTATTCATACTGTCTACTCTCTATAGTACTATTATAAAATGAAAGTGTGTTGGGTTGTGTATGCTAATCTCAAGAACTATTGATTTTATTTGAAATCGGTTAGTATGTTAATTGTTTTGATGTAACCCCTTTTACTGGCTGTTTTTTTAGCTCTATAATAACAAACATGCTGAGCAAGATGTTGTACCAGCTTTAAAACAATCATTGAAAGACATGCAACTGGACTATATAGATTTATATTTAGTTCATTGGCCTCTTTCTGTTAATGTAAGTAAAAAACTTATATATACATATTATTGTAATAGTACAAACTTCTCGTCTTAAATTTTTAATTTAAAATTATTTGAGTTTGTCGCTCCACTCCGTTCCTCGCTCTGGATGCCTTTTGCATTACATTGCAAGTCAATGTCTGCCTGTAAACACGATGGTTATGTGTTCAATCTACACTTGTGGGAATAAATTGTTAGTAGCTATTAGAATAATTTGTGCGGTGTTAAGTTCCGCCACTCAACACGCTGTTCCAAAAGTGAGGGTTCGAATGAATGTTTGGTGTCTTATTAATTACTAGATTCCAATATAAGAAATGAACTTAACATTTTATATCTTTAACTCCACGCAAGCAAACTTGCAGGTTACGATTAATCTATTTTTTTATACTGCACACAGCGGGATAGGCAGACGGAATCTAAAATTTAGCCTTAAAAGACTTTGTTCCCATTTAGACACTTCCCTTTCCTACTTTCCGCTGAAATAGAGTATAATGATTGTCAAAAAAGTTTTATCTATATTTTTTAACTTATCAACAGTCAAAAGGTGAAGACATGGCTATAGATTATTTAGAAACATGGAGAGGTATGAAACAGACTGTGAAGCTTGGTCTGGCGAAGTCCATTGGGGTGTCTAATTTTAATGAAGAACAATTAGAGAGGTTATTGAAACATGCTAACATCAAACCTGTTGTTAACCAAATTGAGGTAATTATTATTTATTTTGTTTATTATATTTTAATACAATAATAAATGGATTTTAAGAGAATTAGTAATTTTTTTTAAGAAAAATATATTTATTTTTTTAGATAAATCCAACGCTAACTCAACATAATTTAGTTGAATTTTGTAAACAAAAATCTATAATACCAGTGGCGTATACTCCATTAGGTCTCCTATCTGAGGCTAGACCAGAGTTTATTGGGAAAGATGTTATTAAAACTGATCCAAAATTAACTAAAATAGCTGAAAAATATGGTAAAAGTAAAGCGCAAATTGCTTTACGATATTTGGTGAGTAAACATTTTTTTTAAATTTTCTATAAAAACAGGGAAGTGCTAAAATTGAAGTGTCTTTATATATGTATCTGCTTGTCTGTTTGTGGCGCCGTAGCACCCAAACGGATGAACAGATTTTGATTTAGCTTTTTTCTTTGAAAGGTGATCTAAACGACAGTGTTCATACATTTGAAGATTAACCTTTCTTTTGTTAGTTGTTTGTTTTCTTTTAGAAATTTCAGTGCCGTGGGTTTTTAGTTGAATATGTATATTTATTAAGTAAGCTAAGATAGCTGCCCAAATTTTATTTTAAGATTTATTTATTATACTTTTTTTTATTTTCCTCACGAACGAAATATGCGCAAAAGTACGGAAGTTCATTTTGACTGTATTGTATCTTAATTTCTTTATTCCCATTGTTTTAGACTCAACGCGGCATACCAGTGCTACCAAAATCATTTACCAAATCTCGTATAGAAGAAAATATAAATTTATTTGACTTTGAACTAAATGATGATGAAATGGCCATAGTTGAAAGCTTCAATATAAACCATCGCTGTGTTCCGGGAAGGGGAATGGAGAAACTAACTTATTATCCTTATTAAAATTTTAATATAGTAGGTAAAAAAATAAGCAGCATTTTCTTTGTATAGTTATATTTAACGTAATTTTTTTCAGCTTCACGCTGTATCCCTCCTACGTTTCGCCGAATTCTGGAAACATTGCGTGTTGAGTGGCGGAGCTCACCGCCGCACTCAATTAAAATATAAAATATCATCGGGTGGGAATCGAACCCACAACCTTTCGTGTTTATAGTCGCACGCTGCTCCAATACTTGCTCTATTTGCGTATTTATGTGTAGATAATTATATGATATTATATGAGTTTTTTTAAAGAAAATTACAACTTACGTAAGCAATTATATTGTAGTTCGTGATTGTATAATAAAATATCTTTTTACGGTAACTAGGTAGGTGTTGTTCGTGATAATAAAATGAAAGAACTTGTTACGGTGTTTTTTTTTTGTATTTTANTATTAATTACTAGATTCCAATATAAGTAATGAACTTAACATTTTACATCTTAACCCCACGCAAGCAAACTTGCAGGTTACGATTAATCTATTTTTTTTATCCTGCACATAGCAGGATAGGCAGAGGGAATCTAAAACTTAGCCTTAAGAGACTTTGTTCCCATTTAGACACTTCCCTTTCCCACTTTCCGCTGTAATATAGTATAATGATTGTCAAAAAAGGTTTATCTATATTTTTTAAATTATCAACAGTCAAAAGGTGAAGACATGGCTATTGATTATTTAGAAACATGGAGAGGTATGGAACAGACTGTGAAGCTTGGTCTTGCAAAATCCATCGGGGTGTCCAATTTTAATGAGGAACAATTAGAGAGGTTATTGAAACATGCTAATATCAAACCTGTTGTTAACCAAATTGAGGTAATTATTATTTATTTTGTTTATTATATTTTAATACAATAATAAATGGATTTTAAGAAAATTTAATTTTTTTTTAAGAAAAATATATTTTTTTTTTAGATAAATCCAACGCTAACTCAACATAGTGTAGTTGAATTTTGTAAACAAAAATCTATAATACCAGTGGCGTATACCCCATTAGGTCTCCTATCTGAGGCTAGACCAGAGTTTATTGGGAAAGATGTTATTAAAACTGATCCAAAATTAACTAAAATAGCTGAAAAATATGGTAAAAGTAAAGCGCAAATTGCTTTACGATATATGGTGAGTAAACATTTTGATTTAATTTTCTATAAGAACAGAGAAGTGCTGTAATTGACGTGTCTTTATGTATATATCTGCTTGTCTGTTTGTGGCGCCATAGCTCCCAAACGGATGAACAGATTTTGATTTAGGTTTTTTCTTTGAAAGATGATCTAAACGACAGTGTTCAGCCATTTGAAGATTAACCTTTCTTTTGTTAGTTGTTTGTTTTCTTTTTGAAATTTCAAGTGCCGTGGGTTTTTTAGTTGAATATGTATATTTATTAAGTAAGCTAAGATAGCTGCGCAAATTTTATTTTAAGATTTATTTATTATACTTTTTTTTATTTTCCTCACGAACGAAGTAAAAATTAATATTTAATTGTATCTACAATACAATAAATACAATAAATACAATAAATTTAATTGTATCTTCTTTGTGCAATAAAGTGTTTTTGATTGATTGATTGAAGTAAGTATGCGTAGAAGTTCGGAAGTTCATTTTGACTGTATTGTATCATAATTTCTTTATTCCCATTGTTTTAGACTCAACGCGGCATACCAGTGCTACCAAAGTCATTTACCAAATCTCGTATAGAAGAAAATATAAATTTATTTGACTTTGAACTAAATGATGAAGAAATGGCCATAGTTGAAAGTTTCAATATAAACCATCGCTGTGTTCCGGGAAGGGGAATGGAGAAACTAACTTATTATCCTTATTAAAATTTTACTATAGTAAATAAATAAGCGGAATTTTCTTTGTATAGTTATATTTACGTAATTTTTTTCAACTTCACGTTGTATCCCGCATGCAATAGAGCCCCCCTACTTTTCGCCGAATTCTGGAGACATTGCGTGTTGAGTGGCGGGACTCAAAGCCGCACTCAAGAAATTAAAATATTAAATATTAAATTTCCTCGGGTGGGAATCGAACCCACAACCTTTCGCGTTTATAGTCGCACGCTGCTCCAAAACTTAGAGCAAGTTTTATATTGCGTATTTATGTGGAGATAATTATGGGTTTTTTTAAAGAAAATTAAAACTAGAGTTATAAACTTAGAAACTAAATATAGAGTTCGTGATGATATAATAAAATCTCTTTTTACGGTAACTAGGTAGGTATGTTCGTGATAATAAAATGAAATCACTTGGTACGGTGGTTTTTTTTTTTATTTTATATTACATTTATATTTAAAATTTTATTTTTGTATTGTATACTATTGTGAATTTGGGTCATAAATTTATTGATGGTGCTTTTAAACTTATTCCAAACTGTGATAATAAAGAATGTTTGTTTTGAGTTATTATTTCATTTTATAACCCCATTCTTAAGTTTTTTAGCATTAAGATGCTGTATCCCGCACATAGCAGGGTAGGAGAGAACCTGGGAACTGAATGTTAAGAAATTTCGTTTCCAATAACATATTAACGGAATCCGGCCGCGTTCAACGCCGCGCTTTTACTCGTTACGAAGAAATGAAAATATTAAATTTCGAATGGGAATCGAAGTCACAACTTGCCGCGTTTACAGTCCTACACATGTGCCACTCCGCCACCACTGACCTCAAAACAACAAAACAAATTATGAGATAGACTTATTTGAAAGTAACGAAAAATATCAAATTGTATTATTACGTCAAAATCATTTGTTTAATTTCAATTTAATTCTAAGAAATGGGGCTTGGCTACTTTTTTTATTTGTTGAGCTTCCCGCTGTATCTCGCATATAGCAGGATGGGTAGAGGGAAGCTAGTGTTAAGACACTCTGTTCTCCACTTCCGGATTTTTGAGGTCACGTCGGTCTCTAATTTATTTTTATTAACGTTAAAGATATAAAGTAGCGAAAAGGCCAGTCGTGGCCAAAAGTGTTACTGTAATCTCGTCTGGTTGTGTGTTCAATCCTCACTTAAGGAAATTATTTATTTAAATTTATATTTTCATATCACCGCTCTGGTGTCGAGGCAAAGCGCGGCGTTGAGTTCCGCCACTCAACACGCATTTGTTAATGGGTTATTTATAAATTCAATTGATTTGGATTGGATTCAGCGGGAAAGTAGACTATTAAAAAACAAACCACTTAATCGCCATAATTTTATTTAAGTGAAAACATTAAATAAATAATATAAAAATCAACAGATAATAGAAAAAAAATACAAAATTATATTCGGAATGTCCAGAAAAATCTCTCAATACATTAAATGTTATATAAAATAAAACATTAATTTTTTTTTAGTTCCCGTTATATCTCTCATACAGCAGGGTAGGCAGAGAGAACCTGGGAACTTAGTGTTAAGGCACTCCATTCTCAACGCATTGTCTAATTTTTGAGATAATGCATGTTGAGAGGCGAAGCTCAACACTTTTCTTGGGGGAGGGGTGATATTAGGAGTAGGAGTGTTTATCTCTTCTCTTCCTCAGCAAATCGAGCCCACAATTGTCCAGTTTATAGTCAGGCGCTATCTCAATACAATTGTGAAAAAATATAAAATAAGGATTTATAACAAATAAAGTAAATAGACATATTGAGAGATTTTTGTACTATTAAAAAAATATTGAATTAGAATGTCAATAATAAAATGCATCATTTAATGTACTGAATATTAGAAATACGTTTCGTTTATCGACAACTATTTTTTCATTTGTATTTTTTTTATAATTTAAACACAAAATCGAACCTGCGATTCTAAAAAGTCAGTTATATTTTTTTAATAAGAAACATTTCTAAGACTCATTACAAATTAAATTGTCATATCAATGTATCAGAAGTACAAATAATATGTTTAGAGGTATACAATATATCATAATAAACATAATTCACAGAAAACACCTCCAATTATTATAATATTAAGCATTATATTATAATCATATAATATTATTAAAAAAGCAATAACAACATAATTCAAATATAAATAATAAATTTTGCCAAATCCTTTATAAATAAGATAAATAAACGTGTTACAGTATTATATTAAATGCTATTAGTTGTTTAGCTCAGAAACAAAAGCTGAAAATCTTGTACAAAAAATAAGAAGGAAAAATAAGGTGATTTAATATAGAAATTATTTTTAAAAATAAATAATTTGGTCTTTAATGACTGAATGTTGCCAGATAGAAATATGATAAAATATTAGTAACATTGTAATTTACACCAGGTATGTAATGATATTCATGTTTTTATTTCGTTGATCGGTATGTTTTTTGTAATATTTTTTATCCAATCCTTTGTTGTTTTTTCATCCAATGATGATGAGATGTAATCTACATCTGGCAACATATTTTTTGTTGTCCAAACCGTGAAACAATTAAATAATTCGGAGTCAAGAATACATAACTATTAAAAAGCTAATATTCTAAAGAATAATAATAAAAATCACATACAAAAGAAGACCCTGCGAGAAGTAAAAGCAATAAAATATAAACATATCACTATAAAAATATTTTTTTGTTTTAACATATCACCCAAGTTTGTATAATACGCTACTACTGTAGAAAAGTTAATATTTTTATAATATATAAACATATTTTAACATAAAATTCAATTTTATTGATAAAAGAATCAACATGTAATTCAACCAACGACTTTTAAAGTTTCCAAGATAATATAAAACAATATCTTTTTTTTATATGGCAATGTTAGGCCATTTATTACAATATTACGTCAAAGTATAAAAACAATATTAAATAAATTCTGTACATATTGTAAAAAATTTAAATAGCAATATAATTTGTCAATCAGTGACTGGCGATGGACAAAAAGAGAAAGTACACACCTAAAAACGACATCAAAATTCCTTCATTCTATTTTTATAGGAAAATAGCATTTCTTATTACAATAATAGTAGGAAACTCGAAACAAGACCGCAGCCATTTTCTATTCACTACAATGATAAAAGAATCTATAAAAAGTATTGTTCATTCAAAACGAGCTTATCGCATTTATAAATCGCTCTCAACTGTGAGATCGGTCTTGAGATCCCATTTCATTCACAAATTACAACGCAATCTCAAGATAGCTCTCAAGATAAATCTCAGACTTGAGAACGAAGCTATAAGATATTTATCACGTAAGACAAAGTAAATAACATATAAATTAATTCGAGTACACTAGAAACAGCTAATGAAAATTTATGTCATATAAATTGAATAGTACATTACTACCTTCAATCAGAAATAATAGAAAGAGAACAATAGTTCTAATTCTACACCACAAATTAAAAAACGCAGCCATTTTGACAGAACCGCCATCTTGTTTCGACGCCATCTTGCACTTACTTCCATACATAATTGAAGACATCCATAATACTATCGTAAATAGTGAATGTAATGGCCACATCGAATACGACTCTACTCAATCTTGGCACAGTACCTTTGTAAAATGCTAGTGGACCTTCAGCCTTCCACGTTTTTATGAAGCAGTCCCACGTGTTCTTGTATTTGGAAGCTTCTAGACCTTGCATTCTTGTTTTTACGACGTCTATTGGTGTGTTGCCGAAGACAGATGCGGCACCTTTGAGTTAAATGAATGATGTTTTTTATTCAATGAAATAGATTTAAAAAAGCCGTTGTACCGAGTTCGATTTCTGGGATTCACTCGGTATCAATTATTTATTATTTTCATTTGCTCGCTCTGGTAACGAGGGAAATAATAGACAAGAATTCAGCAGAAAGTGGAAAACGAAAGTATCTTGATGGGAAACGGAGTGTCTTAACACTAGGTTCCCAAGATTCCTCTGCCTATCCTATTATATGTGGGATACAGTGTGAAGCTGACAGGTAATAATTCAAACCTAGTTCCTGATATTAGCGCGTGCAATCAAACAAACCCATCAAAACATTAGTTTCTTACCAGCAACACCTCCGAATAATCCCACAATATATTTGGGCACATGTTTGTCCCTATCCCCACCCTTGTACNTTAAATTAGATTATTAATTTATTTTATTTTTATTATTATGATATTTACCTTTCACAGTCGACGAAATTTCTCCGATTTTACTTAGCACAACCTTAACACATTTAAGCACAACCTCAACACTTTAATATTTATCAACAGATATGTTTCAACACGGTAGACTATTTAACAACATACATTACTAGTTCAACATAATAATTTGTATAAAAAATACTGTGAATCTTTTATACATTCCTATAAATGCCACTTGTTGTATTTCTGTACTGTAAAAATCAATAACTATTTCGTTAACAAGATTCAATATAAAATAAACTAATGTATATTCATATTTCAGCACCAATTTCTGTTATTTTCATTCATAATTATTATTAATTTCGTTCTAAAGCGTAAATTTCGCTCCACTTCTTAATTTTGACGTTTATATCGAATGTTGCCAGAAATTATTCTGATTATTTTTATTTCCATTTAAATATATATTATTTAGTCATATTTTTATATTGAAATGTCAATACTCAAATAATATTAGCAATGAAAGTAATGATACATTTTAGCAAAGACGATCGAAAATACAAAATTTATAAAAAATGTATATTTAATTGATATCCCAAAAAAAAATGTAAGTAAGCATTAACCCATGAAAATAAAAATGAAGGAGAAAAATAGCAAAAAAGACAAAAAACTTATCCCAAAAACTAGGGTAAATATTTTTTTAACAATGGCAACACAAACGCGCATGCGTCAAACAAATCTACATTCGCGCCAGATGTTTTGAGTTTTGGTAGTTTTATTGATTTGAGGCGTATCCCATGTTTATGAATAGCATTCAAGGCACTTGACCTATCGGCTCCAATAATAAGTCATTTCTATAATTATACTTAAATTAACTGACATAAGTATATTAGGAATATATATATTTGTTATCTTAAAAAATGGTTTTTACCATACTTTTCTGTTATTTTATAAAAATATTAAAAATATATGCTTATTTAAATATCTAACATTCAAATCTCTTGTTATGGTCAATTATATACTATGTTGACATCACTTACTCAGTTTTTTTTAGCTCCACTCTGTGTCCAGCACACAGCAGGGTAAACTCTGCCTAAAGGACCCAGTGTTAAGACACTCTATTCCCCATTTATCACTGAATTCTTGAGACATTGTTTGTTAAATGGTGGAACTAAACGCCAAAGCGAAGAAATGAAAATATTTAATATTTCATTTACTCGAGTGGGAATCGAACCCACATCCTGTCGCGTTAAGGCACGCCACGACTGGCCTCAATTTCTTTTGATTATATTATAATTATTTAATCTAAAACACTTAAAATAAAATAAAATTTTAACTTAAATAAATTTAATTTTAACATTTTCATTAAAATGTTATTTAATGTATACATACTAAAACGATGTTACGACTTACGAGTATGTTACGGCGGCAACAGTTTAATCTATATTACTTTAAAGTGCTCTACCAAAGGCTTGCATTTTGCTTAAGGCAGTCTGTCTTAATTTAATTTCCTGTTTGTACAAGATCGTTTAGCTTACTTTAATTTAACAGCGTTTAGTTCCGTCACTCAACACGCAATACCTCCAGAATTCGGCGGAAAGTGGGGCACTGAGTGCCTATCATTAGGTTCCCTCTACCTTCCCTGCTGTGTGCGGGATACAGCGTGAAGTTTATTTATTAGAATCATTATTTTGTAACTATCATTTAAGCCTTCTTTACCTTTTCAAATATTTCTTATATCGTCTAATTTGGGAAATCCAAAAAAAACCTTTAAATTAAGTTCCAAAACATTCGCTAAGGTCAAGGAGACGTGAAGGCAATGACTCACTAGTAAATATACAAGTACAACGACAGTGTTCACAGGCGCGTGCGCACGCGCAGTGCTGTTACGTGCTTAGCGGTATGTTCTTTTGTTTTTATTTTTTCTGTTTTTGTTTTTGTTTATATCTTAAATTATACTGCCTAAGAATTAGATGAAAGAGGGGTTTTCTTAAATTTTAATTTCATTTTCAAGATATATAATTAGTGTATTTAATCGTGTGTAATAATTAAAAATATATTTTGATGAAATATATCTTTGTTTAAAAATGTCAACATGTGCCGGACTATAGTATCGAGATTGTCGCAGTAAGGTAGTCTAATCTTCAAGGTAGTTCCTACTACAAATATCTTAGACTTATATTTGTAAAGGAAACTTAAGAAAATAAGTAAATGTTGTTTTAAATTTACAATAATTTAATTAGCAATTTGTTTATAAATATTTAACAACATATATGTTTTACATTGCATGAAGTGAGTAAAAAGGGCTTAGATATACATATATAACATCCTCCATTTTTTTTGCTTGTTTAGGGAATTCCCCATTTTTGGAAATGGGGGTTTTTCTAATAAATCACGTCATTTAATATATCTACAATAAAGCGAATAATAATGACATAATATTAACTAATATAATATGTATTTATTACCCTGAAAATTATATGGAACCATATATCATGATTAATTCATACCCAACTCAATTAGACTGTATTAATTGTAAGGCAACAGTACTAACACAATAGAATATTTGCACTAAAATAGCAAAGGGTTATTTATTCCCGACTGCTAAGGAAGGGTTATTAATATATTATTAATATTATAAAAGCCAATTGTAATATATTTTACTGTAAATTCTGATTTACGTTAATTAAGTTTAAAAATTTAAATATTTAGATGATAGTAATTATAATAGCAGGGAGGCCTGGGAACCTAGTGTCACTGTGTCCAAATTAAGATAATTCCCTTCCCCACATCTGGAAGCATTGCTTGATGAGTGGCGGAGCTCAACGCCGTAGTTTGTCTCGTTACTAGACTAGAAAAACATTAAATATTTAATATATCATTTCCTCGACTGGGAATCGAACCCACAAGGAGTCGAACCTTTTGCCCCTGCGCCACCCAAATAATTGTAATTGGAGAAACAAATTTGAACATTTTAGTATACAAATAATAATTTAAAGCACAATACCTGATATAATGACAGAAAAATTTTAAAAAAATCTTATAATGATATTATATAAAACGAATAATTTTCATTTCTCTGCTCTATTGGACAAAATGTGACATTTTGCCACTCAACACAGTTTCTTTCTTCTAACAGCGTATTTAATTCACCATTTCAAATCAAAATGTAAAAATAAACGGCAATTCCTTTTACTTTACGGCTCTACTAATTTAATAATTAACATAAATAACGGTAAATCGTAAAATTGCATAATCTATATATATAAAATCGAAAGGTCACTCATCACGAANTTATCTCAGGGAAAAATGGGATTTTTATCTCTGGAATTGTTACTAACTTAATTAAAAAAGAATTCTTAGTGTCTGGAATAATTCATGAAAAGCGGGATCATATCTGTCCTGCTCGGGACTTTTAAATTTTGGACTAATAATCGAAACGTCTCGCCCGTCTCGGGATGGTGGCAACGCTGATCTCGCATTTACCGGAATAGACAGAAAGAGCCTAACCTAGGGCCTAACCCTGTTAAGACACTCAGCTCCCCATTTAATTTTCATCTAATACTCAACGGCGCGCTTTGTCTCGACATCAGACCGAAGAAAATAAAATAAGAAATTATTTCATTTCCTCGATTTAATTTTTTCTACTTAAACTTCAAAGTATTTATTTTAAGCTTGTTTAATCTTATTTAATAACCATATATTATCAATAATACCAAATCGATAGTACCAAAATATTATTGATGGACGAGTATAATATGATTGGCAATATAACTGTAGAAATGATCTAAATCTCACCTTCCTCCCTAACAATAGTTCTGACACCATGGAAGAAACCCCTGAACCTTGGTTTCTCCATCCTCATATCGTTAATAAACTTCACTTTAACGGTTTCCATGGGGGTTACTGCGAATATAGCTTCGGCCACGCCCGCGGCCAACCCGCAAGCCAACTTCCCTGTGTTTGACAATGTTCCATTTTCGTTCACCATGTATAATTTTGCTTGTTCAAATACACCGAAACTGAAAGTAATACATATTTTTGTATATGAAGCAAATAAACAAATCAGCTTCACACTGGAAGGCACACAGCATGGTAGGTAGAGGAAATCTAGTGTTTAGACACTCCGTTCCCCCCTTTCCGCATTCTGGAGGCATTGCGTGTTCAGTGGCGTAACTCAACACCGCCGTTTGCATCGACCTTAGAGCTAAGAAATGAAAATATAAATTTAAATAAAAAAGGCCAATTTTTTTAAACGCAATTATTATTATTTATAAGTGATGGATAAGACATGTCCAATAAATGTTTTGTTCAATTTCTACTTTAACATTTATTTACTTAGTATTATTAGACAATGAAGTTATCAGTGATTACAGCGATAAAAACCTCAGTCGATCCAATGTATAATACAAAAATAATATACTAATAAACCTATTTCTTTTTATTTTACGTTTTTCCCACATTTCGTAGGTAAAGTGGAAAAAACCAACGAATATAATTATAATTTAGATTTCATTTCGTCTATAGTGTTCTAGAATCTGTATTGCAGAAATCAAAATAATTGAGATTGTGTCAGTCGAGCTCATGATATGTTTATTTTTTTTTATTGAAATAGGACAAGCCAAACGAGCGTTCGGGTCACCTGATGATGATCACCGCCGCCCACGACCCCGTGCAGCACCAGAGGAGCTACAGGTGCGTTGCCGGACTTTGAGGTGGATATAGACGTAAAAGTACTTATTGAAGTTTGTTTGACTACTATAGTATAAACACATTAAAAATGTTCCTATAATTATGATAAATATATATATTAAAAAAAATCAGCTTCACGCTGTATCCCGCACACAAAAGGGTAGAGGGAACCTAATGTTAAGACGGAATGTCTTAACATTAGGTTCCCTCTTCTGCCTCTGTTGAGTGGCAGAACTCAACGCCGTGGTTTGCCTCGACACCAGAGCGAAGAATTGGAAATATAAATATTTCAACTCCTCGAGTAGGGTTGAACCCATAACCAGTCAGTTTTACAGTCACACTTTGTACCCCTACGCCCCGACTGGCCTCAATATACTAGTCCATTTAAACACTAACGATTTATTTACATAAGAGTCGAGAGAGAGAGAGAGAGAGATTGTCGTTATCGTTCGAGTTTTATCTGATTGCAATTTTGTGATAATCTATACTTAAAGTGAAATCGTAACGGATCGATATACGTACAATGTACATGGGAGATTTAATTACGTAATAGAACCAAAAAAAATGGTTTGTGGTAAAAATGTCTATGCGTTTGTTCACACTAATCTCAGAAACGGCTTAACGGATTTAATTGCAGTTTTCACAGTGAGCATCATCAGAGCCAATAATTCATCAAAATATCGGCAACTCAATGTTTAGGACCATATTATACCCAAATCCACCCCTTCGAATAAGCTTTATAAATTTTTAATGGTTTTATATTAATGTAACTCAACAAACACTGTAATAGTAATAAATTATACGTATAATCATTTTTTTTTGTAAATATATTTATAGCAGGACTAATTATTTATAGGAGGAACATATGAAAAACAATGTTTTTAATTTAATCAAGTATTATAAGGAATAGCGTAAGGGATATTACAAGGTAAATTCATACTTTTCCTTGTTTTGGGTATAACCGTAAGACAATAATAAACAACTAGAGCAGCTATGCCTGGCCTATTTAAGTTGTTGCCTTTATTTTTCAATCATGCAACGAATTTTGTTACGATTTCAACAAGCACTTTAAATATTACTTTTCGAAATAACAAAATTATAAATTTTAAAATTGCCACCGCTATTGTTTCATCACTGATTCGTTCGACGTGCCAAAACCACCTGAGCACATTCTTCTTCATCCTCACCGTGACATGCTAGCCAGTACATGACTCCGCAGATGACATCAGCTAAGGTGACTCCAAATTTTTGTTTCCAGTAAATATTTTTTCGGAAAATGATATTATTTAAATAAGTTTAACTGGTCCTCGCTAGGTTTAGTCATAGGGAATTTAAATTTATGTCTCAGGCCAAAATACAAAATTTTTGTACCTCACTTTAGTGAACGGAATGTCTTAAAACTGGGTTCCCTCTGCAAATCCTGCGGGATACAGCGTAAAACGGATTTAATGTGTTCATTTATTTATGGCTTCATACAAAAAATATTGGTAACAGTGAGGTATTCTTTAATATTAGAGTCAAAGAAGTTGGGTCTTTTTTTTCGTCCATCAAGTGTCAATAAAAATAATATTATATTTACTCAGACAAAACTAGGACGAGGCTAGTAAAGCATAGTAACAAGTGAAGGACATACATACATATAAGATTTGGTCATATATATACTGACCTGAAACTGAACTGAACTGAGTGGTTTCCCTAATCAATACACTAAAGCCAACCAAAACAAGAACATTGACGTATTCCAAATCACCGTATCTTTTGGGGGAAAAAAAAATATATATTCACATTGTGCGGGCAAATAACAGGGTAGGCAGAGGGAACCTAATGTTAAAACACTTCGTTCCCAATTTTCGAATTATGGAGGCATCGCGTGTTAAATGACGAACTCTCCTTGCCTCGACACCAGAGTGAAGAAATAAAAATATCAAATAATTCATTACCGTGAGTGGGGATCGAGCCCACAACCGTCGCTTTACAGTCATACCCTCATCCCCCCTACCCCCTCATCTTCTTTTCTTTTCTTTTCCTTTTCTATTATATAATGTAAATTTTAAATAGGCTAGTGACCGATATGTCATTGAGTCGAATGATATCAATATGACACTGTGAACTGAAGTTATCTAAGTTATTAATCATTCGTGATTGTCATGAATTGGAGATCTATATGAACTTTGACCTTTTCGTAAAAGAATTGAAATATTTTAAAATATAGTTTTTTTCAGATTCACGCTTGTATTCATGCACATTGCAGTGTAGGCGGAGGGAACCTATTTCAAAGACACTTCGTTCCCCATTTTCCGCCGAATTTTTTGAGGCACTGCGTGTTTCCAATGCGGGATAAAGCGTGAAGCTGATTTAAAGTATTGAAGATGAAATTGGGAATAACATACCGTACAGCCGATTTAGGGATAGATCCGTAAAGCAGCACACTGAGCCCTCGGTAAAGACCGAGAACGCCATGACCTTTGACAGTTTTCTTTACACAATCAAATATTCCCGTGTATTTCTTAGTGCCACCTGAAATTATAATAGAAAATAATATATAAATAAAATACAAAATAATTATTATTTATTGATTTTCCTCGATATAACGAAAGCATCCCCGCACGTATCACGGTATGCAGGGGGAACCTGGGAACCTAGTGTTAACACACTCCGTTCTCATTAAGACACTTCGATACCCCAGTTTCAACCGAATTCTAAGGCGTATAGAGTGGCAGAACACAACGCAGCAGTTTGCCTCGTTACCAGAGCGAGGAAATGAAAATATTAAATATTTCACTCCTTTAAGTGGGAATCGAACGTAGAACTATCGCGTATATAATCCGCACCCATGTGCCAGGCTACTATAGCCTATAGTATATATATTACAAGTTCAACAGTGAATTTTGATATCTATATATGTCTCGTGCATTTAGAGAGAGAGTTAATTTAGAGTTAAGACACCATTTTCTCCATTTCATGCTCATTTTAAAGACTCGGTGCAACCTGGCGGCGTTAAACATCGTAGTTTAAAATAAACCTTTAATTCTTCTGTTGATAAACTAACTTTACCTAATAATATAACGAGCGACGATGTCTAAATTGTCTTTAGCCTGAATATAAACAAGTGTGTTGCAACGACTATGTCAGCCGTCGCTAACCTTCGAGTTGTTGTTATAGGAAATAATATTAGTAGGTACCCTTGAATTAATCAAATAAATATAAATGGTCTTTTAGCTTCACGCTGTATCCCGCACATAGTGGGGTAGGCAGAGGGAACACTTGAACACAGTGTTAAGGCACTCCGTTCCCATTAAGATACTTCCGTCCTATCCAAGATGCAATGCGTGTTGAGTGGCGGAGTGAAGCGGAGAAAAAAAACTTTTCTAAAGTATTAGGATGAATAGGTTGTTTCTTATAATATTAAATAAAAAAAAAACTATTTTTATTTATATGTGAATTAGTTTACGTAATAGACTGTATAATATTTATATATATTTCGGTAGAGTTTACATTCTAGGTCAAGTGCTTTTGATCTGAGGTCGACTGTCTGTTATAAGTGGATTAAATTTTTATTCAGCGAAGTTGTATTAGAATACTAGTTATGAATATCGTGTCTGTATAATATAATTTTGTCATGTAGGCCATAAAGTCTTAATGGAGTGTAGGTAGTAAGAGGAATTTTGGAAACACCCATTTAAACAAAAAAGAAAGAAACAGGAAAGGCCGAAAACAAGTAGATATATAATCTAAATAATTTTTTTTTATACAAATATATTTCATATTATAATATATTACAAGGTTATTACAATATAGCTACAAATGATATCAAAACAGTTATTTTTGATACATACTTTATATATATAATACTTACAGACTTTGGTTACACAATAATATGATACTAGTATTCGCTGTTTTTCACGTTTTTAATAGAAAAAATAAAAATAAAAATTTGCTTCACGCTGTATCCCGCACACAGCAGGGTAGGCAGAGGGAACCTAGTGTTAAGACACTCCGTTCCCAACTTTCTGCCGGTTTTTAATAGAAAAATTAACTAAATTCTTTTTACTTTGTGCGGTATATTCTGATAAGTGTATTAATGGAAATATATGAATGTACATTCGTTGATAAGCAGGTACAAATTCTATTTTACGTATTTATCCAAAATAAGTTATTTAAAAAAGTGGTAAAGCACAGGCTCTGCCAAAAAGCATATTACTCTGTTAAAGATTATGTTCCCGATAAAGATGTTTGGAAATGAGTTGCTCTATTTCTAAGTTAAAATTGTTGATTGTAATTGTAATTTGTAACAAATATTGGCAGTTAAAAAGAGTGGCCATGAGTTTCTTTGCCTGTATCTTCTCATGACCTCAACCATTTCAACGGGCTTTTTTCAAGTCAAAATTGCACTTTTTTTTTGGTTATTTTGTTTTGCATTTTTTTATACTTTTATGACATGTCCAAGTAAATGTTAAGCATTTTTATGGAATAAAGATATTTTGACTTTGACTTGACTTTAAGGTGTTTACTTCTAAATGGAGAACGGAGTGTTTTATCACAAGTTTGCTTACTACACTGTTAATATGATCAAAACTAAAGAATTATATTTTACAATTGTATGTAGTTTTCAGTAGACTGTCATACGACCACTGATATCCATTTAACAGGATTCACTGTAACATGATAGACCTTTTGTCTTTACCAGGTTTTTACTGAATAAACATTTTGATAACTAAGCGGTATTTTTTCTATTGAAATAAAAGGAATAAACGAAGGCTGAAGAATATGAAGGATCTCATAAAACTGAGTTCACCAAAATATAGCTCCAACATTACAGTCAAAGTTTTTGATTATTCATGCCTAGTAACTATTGCGTAGAATTGCTTTACATACAATATAATTATACTAAATATAATAATTTTTTCAACTTCATGCTTTATTCCAGTCTAAAGAAAACCTAAAGTCGTGACATTACGGTCTTGGGTGCCGGTACTGGACGCCGTACTTCATCAATAAAAATAATTCATGCCATTCCCCAAATAGGCAGAAAAATATTATGATCAAATTATTTTTTTAACTTTATCTTTGATGGCATACTGTTAGAAGATAAACAATCTAGATATAAGAATTGTTGTTCTTTGTTTATGTCAAACAAGTAGATATATGTGTTTATTAACAAATAAGTCACTTTAATATGACAGTAACGAGATGTGACAAAAAAATATATATCATTTAACTAATGATATTAATTACAGTCATATATTTTCTTCGCTTTGTCTTCGGTCGTCCTCTTTTTCTCGGTTTTCATAATCACCTGGTAAATAACCTGGTAGTCCAATTAGGCTGGATCCAATTAGAATTGACATAGCTAATAAAAAATTGGTCAAGTGGGAGGTTTCGTATCAATTTCTGGATTCTAGATCATCGGGCGGTATAACTTATTAAAAGTTGACAAATTTAAGTTTATGCGCCCATAAACTTAAATTTGTCAACTTTGATTTAAATACAAGTTTGTAATGTTGTTTTGCTATGAATTTTTTATAAATTATTCATAGCATTGTTTTTCAATTCCCTAATTACCTTACCATTTTTATACAAAATGCAGCAAAAATGAAGCTTTGACGCTCGTGTGTTTTGGTTGTATTCTCCGTTTTAAAATGACATATTGTTACGAATTTTCAAAACCTAAGTATAAGTCCGATAACATATCAAATGACATTAATATATTTTAATTCATTTAAATGTCCTTTTATTGTGAAATTACATAATACTGATTAACACGCCTCTACAGACCTCTCCAAATTTGAAATTATCTAAATTTCTGTGTATTTCCCGTTCATCATAACAACAATCAGACATTTAGGAGAATTATATATCACAATATAATATGTCTTTCGAACATTCGAAATGTATTATATACCTACATATAGATTAACAAGAAATTATCATAATTATGTTGATATATTATATATAAGTATTGTAAAATATAAATCAATATAGCTATTTCTATATAGAATCCCAGTTAATGGTGTTTCTCAGATAGTAAAGTAGGCTATAATTCTATTTTCGTAGCACAAACGTAAATACATCGATTAGGAAAATATATCGAGGCAAAGTCCAGGTTCTTTTTTAGTTTCAACTACATATTTTGTAACTGAAAGTATGTGAGAAAAATTATTTATTAATATAATATATGTAAGAATATTTTTTTCTAATTTGAAATGACATACAGTTAAGGAGTTCGATTCCCACTCGGGGGTGGGTTGTTTTTATTTCCTTGTTTTGGTAGTAAGAAAAATGCGGTGTTGAGCTCTGCCATTTCACACACAATATCTTGAAAATTGGGCACTAGGGGGAATATTGAGGAACAAAGTGTCCTTACACTACATTTCCTACGCTTACTCTGATATGTGCGGCATACAGCGTGAATTGATTTTATTTCCTTAATTTTGAAGTGTATTTCAGTTTGGATATTCATCCAATGTCTTGGATATGCTATAATCAAGTTATTTTTAATAAAAGCAGAAGATGCGTAAGTTTGAAATAAAAATATTACTGCCATAGAAAGAACACACAAAAACACAGAAGAAATACAATCAGGTTTTTTATAATACACTACAGGGCTTCACCAGCTTGTTTTGGTTACTAGCCCATCGGGTTTATGTAGAATTTTTGTATTATAACATTATTATGCAAAAGTGCTTATAATAAGTTTATTTGAATAAAGAATATTTTTTACTTTTACGAATATTTTTATTTGAATTTGAATTTGAATATGACAATGTTTCCACAAATACAATATTTATTTTTGTTCTTTTGTTGATAAAAACAACTTTATATATAAAATTAATGATATCTTTTAATATGACAATTTGATAAAGCCGACTGTTGATAGCAGATGGTGCAATCTTTATGATGTCAGTGTTAACACACAAGAAGTGTATTCAAGGTTGAATTTTGTGAGTATATATAATCTTAAATTTTAGAAATATATTATTTGGAAAAATATTTGAATGAATTATTTTATTATTTTAAATATAATATCTTTAAAATAATTACATAAAAAGACACAAAAAATTATAAAAAGTAGAGTAGGCTATGCACATAATTTTGTTATTTAATCATATTTTATCCTATTAATGTAAGAGAATGACACATAGGACTGTCAAGAGAATTAAATTCTATATTGGACTAATATTAAATCTGGCTGTTAACAATATAATAGAAAAGAATTGTTTTAATTTTAAATTCTCTCTACATATCCTGCTAAAATACACAAGATGCAGGAAGATACCAAGAGCAACTGTTGAACTTATGACAATCAGCTTCACACTGTTTCCCGCACACAGCAGGGTAGGCAGAGGGAACCTAGTGTAACACTCCGTTCCCCACTTTCTCCCGAATTCTGGAGGCATTACATGTTGAGTGGCAGAGCTCAACATTGTGCTTTGCCTTAATATATATCAATATTTCATCTCCTCGAGTGGGGATTGAACCTACAACCAGTCGGTTATACAGTCACACTTTGTGCCTCTGTGCTATGACTGTAGATCATAATAAAATTAAAAGAATAACACTTAATAGAAAATTTTAATTAAAAGTACAAAAGTATGACAAAGTTTATAACAAAAACATTATTTAATATTCTCATAGCACTAAAACATAAGTAATTACTGATTATCTAACAATTCCATAGAATTAAACCAATCAAAAATCAATTCAGTTACTATAACAATAAGGTTTAAATTTAAAATTATAAAAAGTTAACTTTGTAATGACATGTAATTAGGATTATTTCTTTTATTGACATCTTTCACAACAGAGTAGAATTAAATGATCACAAAAAAATTAAAAATGTCTGCAAGTATACTGTGAAAGATTCATTATCTCATATAAAAAGTAATCTTATACATTATTTAACATATAAAATAATAAAAAACACTAAGTTATTTAAATAACAGCAAAGGTTAAATTAAAAATTAACATGGAATAATATTTTTATTTAACTAGAGATGTTTTTATAATAAGATTATGTTTAAATATTCAAAAAGGTCATATTATATAAATTCTAGCTAAAATGCAAATCAGTATTGAAATAACAAATAGTTTTTTTAACATCTTATGTCAAATTATCTTTAGTGTTAATAAAACGATACAGTCGTACAAAGTCCATAAGTTTGTTATTTAAAATACAGACTTCTTTATGTGTGTGTTACTCTTATATTATAAAACGGACCTCGTAACCGATATCTTGCAATATGATTCTAATTGGAAATTTTATCAACTGTTTAGAAGCAGTTTAACACGTGCTACAGATTATTTCCTTCATTACATATCGTGGAATGACGCAATATACGCTGTTTAGTTATTAAAATAATATGTTTTTTCTCTCTCAATTTGTAGAGATCGTTTATTAGTGATAGCCATGATAAGATACTCGATTATTATGAATGAAAGTCCAATTAGAAAATAATTTGGAATATAAACTGACCTTTTTCGTCCAACTGGAGTTGTGTTTTCACATATTCGGTGGGGAATGTTATACAAATTTCAATGCCACCAGTTATTCCACCGGCAACAACTCCTTTGAGTCCCACAGACCCTGGACCTCCTGCCGCGGCCGCTGCGCCGGTCTCCGTCATCCATGGTCGTTGGAATGGATTTTTAAAATTCCCTGTCCTAGAAGACATTATTAGTTTTACGCACTTGTCGTTAATTAAACGACCACGACACGCGGCAACACCTCCTCGTACGAAACTTAATTACAAACTGAACGACATTGAATGAATTGTTAGATCTCACATTGTGATTTTCAAGGGTTCAATTGATTGAACTATTTAGAATGAATGAACTAATACTTTAGTGCAAATTTTAAGAATGTGTGGCAGAAAAATGATTTTCGTAGCCATTTTGTGACGTCACGAGACGCTTGAAACTTTTGACGTTGTCAAAAAAATTGTGATTATGCTTGTGGTCTATACTGGACTCGGAAAATATCAATATTTGTGGCGGTTTTTGTAATATCAGAAAGTTTAATAATTGTAAGAGGCAAATACAAACACGCAAAAATGGCTTTAAGAACTTACGGCGACAAGCCGATAAGTTTTCAGATAGAAGAAGGCGGTGATTTTTACTGTGTTGGATCTGAGGTATTTAATTCATTTTTTTATTTTACATCATTTTAATATTAAAATATTGTGTTACGATCTCTATATCCTTAATATGTTAGAATTACAACTATAATTAAATGATTTTATTACAAATTTTTAGGTTGGTAACTATTTGCGGCTATTCCGTGGTTCCCTTTATAAGAAGTACCCTGGCATGGCCAGGAGAACGTTGACTAATGAAGAAAGAAAACGTTTAGTCGATAATGGTTTAGGCCCCCATGTTCTATCAAGCTCTGTATCTTTACTAAAAGCTTCTGAAGTAGAAGATATAATTGAAGGAAATGATGAAAAGTAAGTACTACAGTAATAAGTTAAAATATATTCACTATAAACTAGATAGTTCATATGTAATATTATTTTTTGTCAAATAATATAAGAGTAAATAAAGTATCTAAAAAGTATTAAAGTAATAAATAAATAAAAAAAATCTACAAATCTCCCTACATAGATGCTAAAAACACAAATAAATTATTTGTTATAACTTATTTACGCTGTTACCATATAAGAATTTATACATAGCTTAATAACTGATATAAGAATATATGGCTTAGTAGTAAGAGATCTTGGAAGGTTTCCAAGAAGGGCAGGTTCAAATTTGCTGCATTTTTTTTTTATAAATTTTCCCATTATGCCCATTATGGTAGGTTACTTTAAGCTTGTACAGGGTTACTTATTTTTAAATCTTTAAAGTTAATCTTAACTTAATCTACCCTGCATCTAATTGTAGTACCTAACCATAAATTAAATTAATTTATTAATTATAAAATCTGTAACTGCAGTACTGTTGTTAATACATGATTACCAATTTTTCATATCGTAATAAACATTTACAGATATAAAGCTGTATCAGTTAGTCAGGAACTAGCAACCCCTCGTGAAGGCAAAGGTAAAAAGCCGCACAATCCATCATGGATGCCTGCTATGCCAAACTCATCTCATTTAGATGCTGTACCGCAAGCTACCCCTATCAGTAGAACTAGGGTTCATAATAAAAAGGTAATTTTTTTTAATTTGCAATTTTTATGCTTTGAACTAAAACTTTATTTTAAAAGTGTTATTCACACAAGTTTAAAGTCAATTAAAGCATAATAATTGTGGATTTAATCTTCTTGTATAAAGTTGAAACTCAATGACTGAATGAATTCCCTCATATTTCACTATTCAACAAGTAAAGTCTTTGGAACAAAACATGGATAATGCTTTTCACTAGGTCTCTTCTGCTTCCTATTCTGATAAAGCAAATATAATATTTTTTTATTAATATAATTTGAAATTACTTGAGGCTGTTGTGGCGCAGGGGTGCAAGTCTGTGTGACTGTAAACCTGAGGGTTGTGGGTTCAACTACCAATTGGAGGATATTTTATATTTTCATTTCCTCAAGGCAACGCATGCTGTTGAGTTGCAATTTTATGCAATTTTTATATATTGCAAATAGTTGCAATTTTTATATTGCAAGCAATACCTTTAAAACTTCAGAATAGAATATAAAGCATATAAAAAAATTGCAATTCATTTATATCAAACGATCTTAGGTGAGAACATTCCCACTGTGTTTTGATGATACGGACATGACTGCCATGTTGGAAAATTCATCACAGAAGCAAATACTTGTGCCGATAAGATTAGACATGGAGATAGAAGGACAAAAATTAAGGGATACATTTACTTGGAATAAGAATGGTATGTACATACCTAGGCTAAAAAAATTTTGATAGTAAAAAATAAATGATAGTAAAATATTTCCAATAACATATTTCTGGGTCTACCCTCAAATTGAGGCACAGTTCAGAAATGATTGATGGCAGTTTTTAGTAGTGGGTTAAAATTTTTATAGTTTTTTTATACTGGATATCTCGAGGCATTGTATGTTAAGTGGCGGAACTCAACGCCGCACTTTGCCTCGACACCAGAGCTAAGAATTTGATATACAAATTTAAATAAATATTTCATTTCTCCGAGTGGGCATTGAACTCACAACCAGTCACGTTTATTCATGTAAACATTTTGTATAATTTGGCTATAAAATAACAATAACTTTAAGCGCGCGAAGACGCGCTTGTGTAGCTATTTACGAATAAAACGAAAACTAAAAAAAATATCAATTCCAGAATCAATAATAACACCAGAACAGTTTGCCGAAGTGCTGTGCGACGACTTGGAATTGAACACCAGTACCTTCATACCGGCTATAGCCACGTCCATACGCCAGCAGATAGACGCGTACCCGAGCGAGCCACCCGCTATTCTGGAGGAGCAGACCGACCAGCGGGTGATCATTAAGTTGAATATACACGTTGGGAACACGTCCCTGGTTGATCAGGTGGGTGTGGGATTTTTTCCCTTTTTTTAACTTCACTCGGTATGCCACATATATCATCAGGGTAGGCACTGGAAATGTGGGAAATAAGTGTTAAGACCCTGCGTTACCCACATTCTGTTGATTGGAATGTGCTGAAACAAATGGACAGACAATAATTATTAAAATCATAATTTTCAGAACATTTTCAGTATTTTATTTATTCCCCTAACTATTTTTGGTGTATGCGCACTTTCTATTGCTTACTATTGTTGAGTGTGTAAATTTAATAACTTATTAATATTATCATATTGACGTTCATAAAATTTTTTTCTACTTATACAGGATGGAATTGTCAGCACCACTTTAAATGAAACCACAATTCTAACTAGTTTTATTTTAACTATTCTATATAAGCCTAATATAATTCGGAAAAAAAATAATTCCCAAAAATGAAAAAGTTATTTTTTCAAACAAAATTAATAATAAAATTATCCTTTTAAATATTTAATAAAATAAAACGTCATTTGTAAAGTAACGTCGCACACTTATGTGTGCGTCACACGAAATACAGGTATGGATAAAAATTGTGAAATGAAAAAAAAATCCTACGTCCAAACTGTTGAGGTACCTTAACTATTTTTTTTAGTTCTGGGTTTAAAATATTTTACCCTATATGCAGTTTCAGTAAAAGTAGCGCTGCCTCTTCCACCCTGTATATTTTTTTTAACATTTCGCGTTTTGTAGCCGAACTCATCGCCGTGCTTTGCCTTGCCTCTTTATCAAAGCGAGGAAATTAACATAATTAATTTCCTCAATCGAAAATCGAATCTACTACAGTTGCATTATAGTCAGACACTATACCACTTGCCATAACTGCCGTAAAATGTTAATAATTTCAATATTGAAACTAAATTTTCAGGTTGAATGGGACATGGCGGAAAAAGAGAACAATCCTGAACAATTTGCGATGAAACTCTGCGCAGAACTGGGTTTGGGTGGTGAATTTGTGACGGGCATAGCTTACAGTGTGAGAGGTCAGCTTAGTTGGCATCAAAGGACTTATGCATTTAGCGAGGCCCCGTTGCCTGTTGTTGAGGTATTTATTATGTTATTATTTGTTAAATATTTAAATTTAATATTAAATTTTTAATTTAAAAACCATTGGGACGGTTGTGGGTTCAATATCCATTCTAGTGCGTATAGAATGGAGTGTATGGACACTACGCTCTGCCGATGGTTACAGCGTGAAATAAGAAAATACATAATTGTTTATTAAACTTTTGTAGACACCATATCGTCAGCCATCCGAAGCGGAACAATGGGCGCCATATTTAGAAACGCTTACCAACGCCGAAATGGAAAAGAAAATTCGAGATCAAGACAGAAATACGCGTAGGATGAGAAGATTGGCGAACACAACACCTGGTTGGTAATCTTTTTTTATTATATATAAAATTATTTATATATGTTTAATATAAAAGAAGTCTAACTTAATAAAACATAATTTGAAATTTATTAATTATAAAACCCTAATAAAAAAATAAACAAACTAAATAAATAATATACAAGATTTTCTGCAGTAAAAAATATAAAACAATTTATTTTGTTTTTGCCTTATTGATAAAATAAATGTATAGTAAATAGTACTTAAAGAATATTGTCATTGTTATGGACAATATTTTTCATTTAATTTTTCATATAACATCAAAAAAGTACAATACTCATACTTGTATACGATTTTAATTAGTATTTTAAATATACATTTTTTGAACAACACAAATTCTATTAAAATATTTTTTATAAAATTTTGTAAATAATATTATATAGCATTTTAATATTTTTTAGAGTTTGTTGGCAGTGTGCTTAATTTATAATTTTAATTTAGTTTTCCACCGAGAATCTAGTTTTTTTTTTACACCAAATATTCTTTAACTTATTATTGTGGGAGCTCTTTACTAGGAATATTATTTAATGAACTTTATAGAGGTATTTTTGTTTTATCTTTTTCTTGTTGTTATTTAATTAGGCATTTATAATTTTTTTCTGATAAATATTTCATTATATATTTATGATGTATAATTATGCCTAATTGATGATAATGCGTAAAATTTTGTTTTTTTTTAATATTATGGTTGTTAAGTTTTATTATTATTGCATGTTATATAATAACACATTAAATATTATTTATATAAATTCTGCATGAAAAGTTAGTTATTGCTTGACTAACAATATGGTGCTAGAAAAAACAAAATGGCAAACAATTGTTTCTTTTTTAATGCGGGTTTTTTTTATCTAATTGTTAGAGAAACAGTTAAATAAGGCTAAATAATTTATTACTGCTCGTATAAGGGGCTACTTTTTATGCAGAATTATTAAAAAATGTATTAAAGTAAGTGGACTGTTGAACTTTTTCACATTAAAAGGTGTTTTTTTTCGAAATTCGTTTCATTTTACGTGCTATTTTTTTATTTGGGTGATTAAATTGATACAATCTGCTTACCATTATTTTGTTATATATGGCAGCATTTTGGGATTTGATTGTATTATTATATTTGCATGGCAACAATTATATATTTGTATTTTGCATGTTAAATGTATATATTAATGAATATGAAGATATTTATGACAAATAATATATTTTCATATATTTATATTATTTATGGTGTCAGTAAATATAATAGTAAATTTATATATTTTTAAGATGTTACAAAAGTTGCTATATAGAAAAAATATAAAGACTCATATATGTGTTTGGTATCAGATGTGTCGTTGAGCCGCGCCGTCAACCGCCTGATACGCGCTGACGAAGCCCTCTTCCAAACTACGCCGGAAAAGAGAAGGAAAAAGATTTAATCACTCAAATTTACCCTTAAAATATTAGAACTATACACATAAAAGTGAACATAAAACACACTTAAAATTCACATAAATAAACAGAATACACATAAGATTACACATAAATTCCATTTCATTGTACAACTTTTTACTCTATAAGTGTTTAATATGAGAAATATTTTTTAATTTATTAATTGACGTAATTATTTGTATATTCAGAGATAGAAGCATTTATTATATTTTCGGCCTCCATTATTAAAAATAAAAAAAATGTAAAATCATTTTTAGTCTATAGTTTTTTATTTTTTTTATTAGTTAATAGTTTTTTTTATATTACTTAAAAATAGTGTAATATACTTACTGTAAGAAAACAATATTATGATATTAGGGCCAGCATTCGCGCAGGGGCGCAAGCGTGCGTAAATGCGATAAAAATCAAAATTAAATCAGCTTCACGCTGTATCCCGCACACAGCAGGGTAGGCAGAGGGAACCTAGTGTTAAGACACTCCATTCTCCACTTTCCGCCGTATTCTGGAGGCATTGCGCTTTGTGTGACTGACTGGCCTTAATTATTATTATACTTTTTTGTTGTGCAGACTAAAATGGAAATACATTATATTATTTTATTAATATCTAAAGTAGAATGAAAATAAGCATTAGCATATATCACTTTTTAATAAATATTATGTATGCACTTGTTTGTTTAATTTTTTTGTACCTTATCTTTTTTTTTAATATGGAAGGGTAATGTTCATTAGTATGTATCGATATATATTGGGATGGACAGTCAATCATAATTTAGAAAATAGTAGCTTTTATAATCTATTCATATAGAAACAGCAACAACATAAAAGAGTGTCTCTTATTTTTTCTTTCCCCCGAGTAGGAATCTAACCGAACGAACGAAACGAACGAACCGTAACGGTACTATAGTGAGTATCCTCCTTAAAACTTTGTAATTATTTTTTCGATTGACATATTTAATTTATTTTAAATCGACATATTTAATTTATTTTCAAATAAAGTGCAATTACGTCGTTTCACCAAATGGGTAATATGTAATGTAGATACGTTGTAGAGCCAAGTGCTACGAGTGAAATAGACTTCGATTTTTATTAAGCGTAGCACGTTTAAAGGAAGTGGGCGGGATAAAAATGTTATTTACATAACTTTTACATTGAATATATTTTATACTAGTGGACATAGTCGTAGCAATAAAGGGGTTGGATAGTACGTGCCCATTCCAGAATAGACTTGTGTGAAAATATTCGAAACGCCTCCAGAATTCGGCGGAAAGAGGGGAACGGACTGTCTTACAATCCCCCTGCAGGAAAGAAGAAACCTGGACTTAGTGTTAAGGCTCTGTTCCTATTAAGACACTTCCATTCCCCTTTCTTTTCGATGAATTCTCGAGGCATTACGTGGTGAGGCAGAATTCAATGCCGCTATTACGCGCTAAACTTCTTTCAGGGGAATATTGTTTTTTTGTTGGTTTGGTTGACTGTCTTAATATCAGGAACTATTTATTGGTCTAAGTTAAAAAAATCTACTTATATGTAATATTTTGTGTAGTCGACTGTGCTTACGGCACTTAGAATGTGTCCAACATTCGATAGTTATTTCCAATACGGGCGAAGTCGCAGAAGAAATCGTATTTAATTGTAAATCTAGTTACAGATATAAAAAGGAAAAAAAATTAAAAATATCATAAATTAATTGTTTACAAATTTTACGGATAAATAAGAAAAATAAATTAAGAATTGTAACAAAAACATAATGGAATTGAAAAGTGCTAAAATATCTACAAAAACATGAATACAAAAATATAGATAAAAAAGATCATTTAGAAATGAAATTTGATTTATGAATCTTAGTTAAACACGTGACATAAAATATTAAACCTCACAACATTTTATGAAGCACGTTCTTTTAAGCCTTATCTTTCTTTCTGTTAGGGCGAAGGGATATCGTACGACTGTAAGCGTAATGGTTGTGAGTTCGATCCTCGTTTGTGGAAATGATTTTTCTCTTTAGTATTTGAAAATCCTTTACTTTTTGTTGTTTGAAGTGTTTTCTTCCACCACTCAACACGTAATATTTGTAATTAATTCGTAAAGCGAAGAATAAAATATTAATCCTGTTATATAATAGTTAAACAGATGAAAAAAAAGAAAACCGTAAAATTTTCCTTGTATTGTAGCCATTTAGTTTTATTGAACACACAGCTTAAGAATTATATTTTATATTAATAATAATTGCCTCGCTACGAGAGCTGGGAGATGGAAATATTCGTTTCCTCGGATGGGAATCGAACTCATAACCTATCGTGTACATAATAATATTAAAGTAGCCGAATATTTTGTATAGCCACAGGTACAGACCTGTGGTCAGATTTATTCTGACAATTTAGTGTGTCTTGTGTCATAAATATCTAAAAGTCACTATGCGGGCGAAATCGCTGGAAAGAGTTAATTTTATTATAAACTACGATACAAATATAAAATAAAGAAAAGAAAATGAAAAAAAAATGCATATATTTAATGCATTATTAATTTTAATATCGTAAACCTCACAGACAAAGTGCAAATACTTTACAAATGAGTCTCCTAATCGTCATAATAAAACATTTATCAACACAATGACATGTGAAACATTCTATACAAGTTTTCTAATTGTTTTCCTTAACAAAACGTAAATAACTATAGTAAGATTTATTGGGCCTCAAAGCTCAACGGTTACTATAGGCGATTCAAGTTTTTGAGAAAAACATTCGTTTGCGCATGTGCGGGATCCACCAATGCTGTATGCATCAATAGTGTTGGGAAAACTGATAATTGTCGATTGGTGAATGAATGATTTATGTTTTTTTATAATAAAAAAAAAGTCAATTTTAAAAATTAATTTTGTTTGAAGAATATTTTAATAATTGTTATAGCAACCTATAATATTTATAATCTGTATTGAATATTTAAAATAACTACATTGCTAATTATATAAATGGAATATTAACTTAAAAAAGAAAATAACTTTAGAAAAAAGGAAATGTAAACAGTTTTGATTTTTAAAATTACGGACGATAAATTGATATTTTAATTACGAAAAAATATATATTTAAAATATCACCCTTGTCGATAGTTTCACAGCGCTAGGATAGATAGCGAAACGCTCAGTGCGATAAAATGTTTGGAAGGAGCGGAGGGAAGCTTCCCATCCGAGCTCTTCTCGCGCCAACGGAAAATTTTAACTTTAAATTTGAAAGATAATTTTAAAATTTCTTATAGTGTAATTTAAATTTAAATTTTAAATAAACTTTGTTTATATTATTTAAAAGTGTTAATAAATTAAAGTTTTTAGTGATTGTGTTTGTGTATGACTTTTAAAATGAAATGGTGATTTTTGTGACTTTTTCTGGTGACAAGATAATTCTATGTAAGTATATTTGTAAGTTTATACAGTGTCTATATACATAAGTATGTAATTATTAATTTTAATAAACATTTAAAAAATAGATTCAAAAATATTTGTATTACAAATTAACAACATTATTGTAAAAATATTTTTGACATACAAGAATGCTGTTAATTGTTGCTTTATTAAGTCAAATTGACAATCAGAATCTTTAATTAAAATAAACAATCAAGATATTTTATTTATTACCATTTCATAAAAATATGCTTTTAATTAATATTTTTACATCAACAAATATTTAGTAGATACATTTTGTATCAGTAAGTAGGGATTATCGTAATAGGCTTAGTTGAAAAGATTTGCTAAACAACGACTTTCTAAAATATTTTCTGGTAAAATGCTAATATTAATTAAGTACGGCCAGTAAGGGTGTGACTGTAAGCGTGACGGGTTGTGAGTTCGATTCTCACTTGACGAAATGAAATATTTAATATTTTCATATTTTCGCTCTGGTGTCGAGGCAAAGTGTGGCGTTGAGTTCTCCTACTCAATATGTACCTAATGCCTCGAAAAAATCGGTGGAAAGTGAGGAACGGAGTGTCTTAACAGGAAGTCTATTCCTCTGCTTACCCTGATGTGTGCGGGATACAGCGTGAGGCTATAAAAAAAATATGATGTNTCAAATTGACAATCAGAATCTTTAATTAAAATAAACAATCAAGATATTTTATTTATTACCATTTCATAAAAATATGCTTTTAATTAATATTTTTACATCAACAAATATTTAGTAGATACATTTTGTATCAGTAAGTAGGGATTATCGTAATAGGCTTAGTTAAAAAGATTTGCTAAACAACGACTTTCTAAAATATTTTCTGGTAAAATGCTAATATTAATTAAGTACGGCCAGTAAGGGTGTGACTGTAAGCGTGACGGGTTGTGAGTTCGATTCTCACTTGAGGAAATGAAATATTTAATATTTTCATATCGCAGCTACCCTGATGAGTGCGGGATACAGCGTGAGGCTATAAAAAAATATTATGTAAGTATATTATGTAAATACTAAAGTTATTTGTAATACTAAAACAGGAGAAAAATTATCTATGCAATAAATTGGGTTATAATTAAAAAAATATTGTTTCCTAAATTCTTTTTTTTAAGAACAAGTATACTAATTAATTATGCTGCGAAAACTTATAACATAAATTTGACTTTCTTATAAACTGATTTATAATTGTACTTAGTATTATATTTGTACTGAATTATATGAAAATTAAACTAGCTTCGAGCTGTACCCCGCATACAGCAGGGAAAATAGAGGGAACCTAGAGTTAAGACACTTCCCACGACCGTTCCCCATTTTGAATTCTGGAGGCCTCGCATGTTGAGTCGCGGAACTTAACACCGCGCTTGGCCTCGACACCAGAGCGAGAAAATGAAAATATTAAATATCTCATTTTCTCGAATGGGGATCGCACCCACAACCAGTCGCATTTAACTAATAATATTAAATTAAAAAAATAAATTAATTTTTATTTATTTAATTGATAAATATATTGGTTATTCGAAACAAACTGTATATATTTATATCGAATGATTAAATATCCTGAAGGAGAAATAAAGAGCATTAAGAGCTAAGCGTGGGATTTCTTATTGATAGTAATGGAATTTACTTTGTGTGCAGCTTCGTAAACGAAATGAAATTCATTTGAGTCTAAATTGAAAAAAGGGAACCTATTGTTCCCAACTCTCCGCCTAATCTTCGAGACATTGCGTGTTGGTTAGCGAAACTCAACACCGCGGTTTGTCTTTGTATACCAGAGCGAGGAAAATTAAAATTTTAAATGATTTATTTTCTCGAGCGGGAATCTAACATACTACCGTCACGTTTACTTGCTGTGCCATTACGCCATGACAAAAATAAGTTCTTTTTATATGGAAAAGAAGAGAGAATTAGATAAAAAGAGCGAAAAAACTAGAAATACTTTATTATTACAAAATTAGGTCATACCTTTATATTTATATTTTTTATAAACTGTTTAGTTCACAATAAAAAGATATCAATTTAATTGAATTATAACACTCGAGAGATATTTCTGAAAGATGCTAGTAGAAATCAAAATTATTTTAGATTACTGGCTCTTGCCTTGGTACCAGAAAGAAATAAAAATATTAAGCAAATAGTAACTCGTACCCCCGATTGGGGATCGAACCCATTACCGTCGCGTTATAGTCCCTTGTGGGCACAAGATGAAGGAAAATGCACTAATTACAGGAAAACTATTTATTCCTTTCATATATAATGTATTTATCATCAATCACTCCTATTCTTTTCTACAGGAAGCGATAGTTCCTCTTCTTCTTCCCTATATCTATATACGTGTATACTAATACTATAAGGTTGAGGAATTTGTTTGATTTGAAGAAATGTTTTTGTGTTTTTTTTTGTTAGTTAGCTGAGGGAAGCTAGTGTTATGTCGCTCCGTTCCTCAGTTTCCGCCGAATTTTCGATTCTTTCCGTGTTGAGTGGTGGCAGTCAACGCCGTTCTAAAATAAAGGGTTCTTTTTACTTAACAATACCTTATATAAATTACTTTATGTGAATTTATTCTTTTATAAATTGTTATAATAGTTTTTTTAATTAATTATAATACATCTTTTGGATCTCCAGAAAAATATAGGCATGCTCAAAGATATTTACACTATATGACTTTCATACGCCCTTCAAATTCATGATCATGTTTTTACACGTAACATGTACATTAGATTTTTTTATAGTGACGCATCCCTCTAACATTTTATAAAAAAGAGGGTTGAGACCCTGGTTCTACTCATTTCAGAGATTTTATGAAATCTGATAAATAAAAATAACTTTTTTTAGCTTAGTAGTGGCGGAACTCAACGACGCGCTTGTTTTGTTACCAGAACTAGGAAATGAAAATGTTAATTATTTAAGTTCACCGAGTGGGAATCGAACCTACAACCGTCGCGTCCTCTGTCATTGTGCCATGACGACTTTTTATTCTATAGTTATATATTTAACTAGCGGCCCGCCCGTGGCTTCGTCTGCGTGATCATTATTATTAATTTCTGTCTCTATGAGTACCTACGTCCTATAAGTGACGTCTATGCAAAATTTGAGACTCTTAGCATTTGTAGTAACGAAGTTTCATACAAACTTTCAACCCCAAAAACAGCCCCTTAGAAGTCGAATATTGTAAATTCCCGTCTTAGCGAGCACCTACGTCCTATAAGTAACTCCTATGCAAAATTTGAGATTCCTAGCACATGTAGTTTCTTAGATTTCGTGATGAGTGAGTGACCTTTTGATTTTATAAATATAAATGTAAAAAAACATATTTACTCAATGAGAAATTTAATAAAAACATCCAATCAGAAGTTCAAGAATTAATTTAGATATAACGACGTATTTAACGAAAATGTTTTCAAGAAAGTGTACTTTTCCTTAAACAATTCTAAAACTTTTACTGCAAAAACTTCTGAGAGAGCTTAAACAAGACAGTATTGTATTGGTTTATCGACTTCGAACTTGATCTTATGGGAAATGGTTTTATCACATTAAATTCTAATAAGTTCGTTATGGCGCAGCGGAGGGGCGTGACGATTGCGGGTTCGATTCCCTTTTTAGGGGAACAATGTAACACGCAATGTCTTGAAAATTTATCGAAAAATGAGTAACGGGGTGTCTTATCGGTGTTCCTAGGTTCCCTCTGCCTACCCTGCTAAATGTAACTAAGAAAAAATATCATAGTTGTAGGTATAATTATGTTTTATTTTATTGTCTTTCTTTTTAACATTAATTTGTCACTTTTGTTCAAATGTTTGAAAATTAAAAAGTCATCAAGAACGTATGAGGGAGAGGCCTTCTAACGCTTTTAGCATTTCTAGGAATTAATAATTAATATTAGATTAAGGAAGTTAGTGAGTTGTGAATCTCATAACCTACCTAAATACATGGTATGAAGGGTTCTCTCTCGTCTCTCTTCTCTGCTTGTACTTAATGCCATACGAAAAAAAAAAAAATCTTTCTTTTTTTATACAAAAACCTACAATCATTCTGTTTATGGCGATCTGTGAGGTGAAATAATAAAATTTGCAACTTTTGTTAACTTCATGCTGTATCTCGCACATAGCAGGGTAGCCAGAGTGAACCTGGGAATCTAGTGTTAAAACACTCCGTTCCCATTAAGACACTTCGATTCCCCATTACCCGATATGCGTTTGAATTTGGTTTTTAAAAACGTTAACCACATCTGTTTTCTAACAATAATACCTACGAATACATAAAATTTCATATCAATTATTTAAAGTAATTATTTTGTACGTACATATTTGAATATACTGGATTTGGGAAGGGATGAAGAGATCGTTTTCAAATAACAAAAAACGCCTACAAATTACTTCATTAAAAGATTTATCCTTGTATCAGACATAAGCTTACCTGTTAACTCGGTAATTAAAACATAAAATGGAAATATGTTTATTTTACATTAATTTCATGTTTTCATGTTTTTCCTTCAGCTTCACGCTATATCCAACATGAAGCAGGGTAGGCAGAAGGAGCCTAGTGTTAAGGCACTCTGCTCTTCTTCTACAAATCTATAGGCATTGCGTGTTGAGTGGTGGAATTCAACGCCGCGTTTTGCCTCGTTACGTGTGTTTATACTGAGGTCTCTCTGTAACCTTTGCTCGAGTAATCTATTCAAATTTATTCAATATTTTATTCAATATTAATTGTATTAACGGAATGAGATAGAAATATAACGTGAAATTACTTATACCAGAAAAGTAAATTATTAAACAAAAGAAAAACAATGCAAGCAACGAGAAAGCTTTTATTCATTTTAGTAGTTCCATTCATTTAATGGTTTTATTCCTTTTAGCGGCTTCATAAAAACATTTAATTAAGACTACCAAAAATTACTTCAACCATGAATTGCAACAGCTTGTATCGAAAAAAATATATATATCTAAATTAGAATAGCTGTATTCCCAATCTATTAATATTTTAACAAACTCCAAAAAAAATAACATTTTAGTACTAAAAAAATTCATTTATATTATGGACTTTTTAATTACTGTTAACTGAAGAAGTAGTCTTACTTGTATATTGTATGTTTATCCACATTGTTCGCGTTAATAGATACGATATCGCGACGGTTGTGAGTTCTTTTCCCACTCGGGGGTATAAAATACTTCGATGGGGGGGTTTGGGAGGGGGGTGGTTATCGAGATTTTAAGAGGGCCACTCAAAAATTATATTATATAATACCCCGAAAATTTGGCGGAAAGTGGATAATGGATGTGTCTAAATGGGAATAGAGTGCCTTAACACTAGGTTCTCTCTGTCCTGCTGATAAAATAATGTAATAATATTTTAGAGGCACATTTTGAGTCTCGCTCCATAGTTAAATTAGCAGTAACTTATAGTATAAATTACGATCGATTTCCCTTCGGATTCGATTCCCACTCGAGAAAATTAAATATTTTATATTTTCATTTCCTCGCTCTAATAAGGAGGCAAGGTGCGGCGTTGAGTTCCACCACTCCCTCCCGTTCCCACTGCCTACCATGCTATACCTATCCAGAATACTGCGTGAAAGTGAAAAAAAAAA
>JAKRZM010000170.1:441060-503018 GCA_036379175.1 Heliconius cydno galanthus | reverse complement strand
AAAAAAAAAACTTACAAAGCTGACTGACTTACATGACTGACACTATCAGAGCACAAATAAAGGCATCCTAAAAGGTTTTAACTGTAAAAACGTAACAACATTTCGTTACGAAAGGCAAGTTAATATAAACAATTCAGTTAACGGGAATCAGGTTAGCCTGCGACTCTCCCGATCTCTGTCAGGATGGAAATTGTAATCAGATTATTTGGCCATATAGCACGTGTGCTTCAAAATGTTGGATTTCAAAATGTTTTTTCAGCTGTTTTGGAATTTAAAGCTTATTTTCCATAGATTTTCTATTCTAATTGATCCCAATTAAGATTTTTTTAGGCTTTAGGCGCCAGATACCAGCGGAGAGTAGGATTATTTAAATCTTTGGAATGGAATCTTACCACTAGGTTCCCTTTGCTTAACAAATTATGCGAGAAAAAGCATGTTGCTGTTTTTTTTATTATTATTTTTGATATAGATACCACGGTTTGCAAAGTAAAAGCTTGGTATATAATTAAATTTCTCGATTAATTTAATAATAGGTATTGTATATATTCTGTTATTCGTTTATATTTGGGGAAATCTTTTACTTCCCCTTTGATGGAGTTATAATTAATATTGTTAAAAAATTATGTTTTAACATTATATTTTGATGTTACCTAACTTAAATGTATTAGAAAAAAAATACAATAATAAAACAGTGAAAAAAATATTTAAAAAAAATAACTTAATGACACAATACTATAAAAATAGAGTTAATGAAGGTGATAGATGATCTAGGTATACGGGCACTAAAAACGACAAATTATAATATTTTTATTTTAATTATGGGCTCACGGTGTATTAGTATCTACAAACTATGTAGGTTCCGGCGGCTCCTAGCGGGAAGTGGGGAGCGAAAGGTACAAAGTGTTTTAACACTACGTACCCATTAAGACACTTTTTGACATTACCAGGGCGAAGAAATGAAGATATTAAATATTTCATTCCGTGAGTGGGAATCGAACCCATAGATATAGAACCACGAGCGATACACTAGTTGTTCTAAAAAGTAAATACCTTCACCAGCAATGGGAACCAGAGTTAAGTGATTCAAATTAAAATGAAACGTGCTTCTAAATCCTCTACTCCCACTTTAATGAGTTTGTGGTTTATCTTTCACCTTAATTACACGATCTTGTATAATTATTTGGAATGTAAAAAGTTTTTGTGAGTAGCTTATGAAAATGTTTAACCATATAATAATACTAGCGGACGCGCGCAGCTTCGCTAGCTTATTTAGGGGTGAATTCTAATAAACCACGAAACATGTGTTCANGTTTCTACCATGAGCGGTTACGGCTGTGCGTGCGTCTTACCTCAGTCAGTGAGGACAAGTCCTTTTATACATATAGATTATTGTTATTATTTATATGTGAGGTCTTCGTGGCCGTGGGCAAACGTGAAGGTGCAAGGGTTCGATTCGCATTTGGAGGAATGAAATATTTAATATTTCCTTGCATTGGTATCCGGAGGAGGAGAAGGAGGAACAAACCTAGTGTTAAGACATTCCATTCCCATTAAGTACTTCCGTTCTCCACTTTCCGCCGAATTCTCTACACTCACTCTCGCTCGCTCCCTTTTTACTTTTTCTCCATGTTTGATTATATGAATATATTTATATACAAAAATAAAAACAAACATGGAATATTCTTAAATTTTTTTTATATTAATACAAATATCTTAAACTCAAAATAAAAAAATATATTTTGACTTAATGCCTATCGCAAGCATTTGTTGAATTGAATTAAAGAGGCAATCTACTTATGCGGGGTGGAATTTTCCTCTAAATAAGCTATTTTGTGGTTTATCTTTGTTTGATTAAATTTTTTTTTGGGATTTTATTTCTTACTAACATTGTGGGTTAAATTAAACGGAGTGTCATAGCACAAGGTTCCCAGGTTCCCTCTGCTCACCCTACTACGTGCGAGATACAGCGTGAAGCATATTATTTTTTCTAAAACATCTAAATGTACCCACATAAATATATTTATGTAAAAGTAGTAGCAGCTGTGTACTTTGCACGAGAATCGAACCAACTACCCATAGATTTTTTATATTGTACAGTATTCTATATGAAGACCAGCAAAAGGATTTTAATTTTTCGTTTTCCTATAATATAAAACAACCGCTTCTACCTCCTATTTCTATTTTCTATATAAATGTAAACATTTGCTATTATTTCAATGTTTCAAATTTCTCGTTTGTATTCTGTTACAAAATATTTATTTTAAATATTAGAAGTTGTAGTTGATATTGCTCGCTGGTTTCATCTGGCAGGGTTCAGTAAAATTCATGAAGTAAATATCTATTTCTAAATAAAAAAGTGAGTTAGGTTGTGAGTTAGTTAGCAACGAACCTGGAGAAAATGAGGGAATTTTAGAAATCAGTTGAAATTTATACAAGTAAATAATTTGCGGCGTTGAATTCCGCCACTTACCGCCGTGAAACGTCCGTGAAAAGTGGAGATTGAAGTGCCTCTCTCTGTATACGCTGCTACGTGCGGGATACAGCGTGAAAGCTAAAAAAAATCTAAATGAGTAAAGAATACCGAACTTATTTTTGGTCAGCAGATTTTCTATGTACCTGGTAAAAAGGTGTAAAAAAGATATAGCAGAAGTCATCGGGATGTGAATATTTTTATGGCCTTTTATTATTATACATTACCCCAAATGTCTTCAGCTAACTTTAAGAGGCTGTCATCAGGGAAACGAAATTGGAGACGTCTAAATTTTCTTCTTTATGAGGCAAAGAAAACTTGGCTATTTTGGACGTACTCGTACTAAGAATACATTTTGGTCTGTGATCGATAGATCTCGTTTATCGTTAGAGCTTACAGCCAAGAACTCTTCAGTTACGAATAAAATTATCATAATATAAATAAGTAAATAGTTTTGTATTCTTTGTATTTTTGTATTCTTGGAATTTTTTTCTTGTAATTACGTCAGAATTTGTCGGACTGGCAGTATGTAAGGCGAATTGGCTTTGTAAGAATGAATTTAAAATTATTGTTGAATTTTATATATTTTATTAGTACTTGAATTATAGCAATGCGTATTTTATTAGATTTCAATCTAAAATTATTACCCTAGAAATAAATCACTCTGGAAAACTAATCCAAAAATACAAAATTTCACACTTAGGTTACTTATAATTACATTTATTATTATTATTTTAGATATTTTTCGTTTCTCCCTCTTAGAGCAGGAAAATGGGTAAAATGGAACCAAATGTTAAAACATTCCGTCCGTTACTCTCCGCCTTTTTTTAAGAATATTGCGAGATTATCTTGTCTCACTCAGCTTAACAAATGAAAATAATTAAAATCAGTATCTTTCGTATTTTAATCGAATGTAGAACTATTCTACTATATATGCCCCATCGTCTTAAGACATTAAATATTAAAAAAAAAAATAATTCCTCTGATTGGGGATCGAACCCACAATCGTCTCAACACAGTCACATCCATGAGCCCCTGCACCACGACTGACTTCAATACAATCATATCCATATTAATATTGTTTATACGTTGTTTAACGAAAATTCAATAACTCTAACGAGCTCGAGGAAGTGAAATATTTATTTACGTTTATATTTCCATTTCTTCGCTCTGGTGTCGGGGCAAAGCAAAGTTATGCCACTCAACACGCAATGCCTTCAAAATTCGGCAGAAAGTGGGGAACGGAGTGTTTTAACACTAGGTTCCCTCTGCCTATTCCGTTATGAGCGGGATACAGCGTGAAGCTGTTTTGATTTTGATTTTAACGACAGTGCATCGACCCCCACGTAATTGGTTGGAGTACAATAAATCGCATGGTTTACGGCACAGCAATAAAGACGAACAACTCAATGCTCACGAGATTGTCTCGAGGATTAAGGTGGAGATGGAATCGGTGTTTCATTAGAAATGTATTATATCGGTGTTATCTCAGCAGTGTTCGTACTCGTATGTTCTTATAGGAATTATGTACTTACGTTGTATTGGTATTTCTTAATTTTATTTAGGATTTGTTTTTTTTTCGATCATTTTCATTAATGCTGTTAGTCCTATTGGCTTTTACAGCGACATCGGTTGGGTAGGGAAGAGGGTATTCTGTCCCTGAACAAATGCAAGCAGTAAGTGGCTGCCTGTGAGGAAGTTTGTAAGAGTGCCCCCTGCGGGATTCGAACCTTGGTTTGCGGCCGTCGAGCGGTTTGGGAGGATTTATGTTAGACACTTGTAATTTTTTTTTCACTTTTAAAGTGATTTATGTAAAAGGACTTCTTAATTCTGTTTCAATTTTGTTTTTATATTTGTTACCTCGGATTTTTGAACTGGGTGTACCGATTTTGATGATACTTTTTTTATTTAAAAGCTGGTGGAGAGTTAGTATAGTTCTAACAATGAAATTCATATAAGTCTTAAATGTGCATAGTTTACTGTTTGACATTTGTTTTTGGCTTAAAGAGTTGAGTTTATAATTATAATATTTTTTTTATAGAAACGTTTTTTTAAAGACTTGAATAACCAAAGAAGTATTAATTATTAAATTAGTACCAGGTCCTCAATATGTCTATATATAGATATAATATAAGACTCAACTGGACTAAAATAGCATTGTAATTTGTTTATTAAATTATTTGAAATATCAGCTAAATTATTTCCAAGTCAAGTGGTTACACTTGTTAGGAAGTTTAATTATAGTAATTGTTCGAATCAATCCTTCCACGAATAATATTAGTTTATATTAACTTACATTACCGTGAAACAAGCTGTTCCTTTCATTTTTTTTTTTGTTTTTTTTTGTGAAAATATAAAAATATAAATGATTATTTAATGGATAGAGAGAGAGATAGAGAAAACCTAGAGCGCTTTTATAACATTTTAAAAGTGTAACTTCACACTTACAAAAGAAAGTATTTTCCAAGACAAATTCCAAAACTATTTTTTCTAAATAAGTAGTAAACCTAGAACATGTTCTACCGCTTTCCGTTTTTAAATTAAATATTAAGTGGTGGAGTTCAACGCCGAACTTTGTCTTCCTAGAGTGGTCTAAGACTAGAAAACGAGAATACTCTCATGTCTCAGAAGCTCGCAAGCGTGAGACTGAAACGACAGTTGTAACTTCGATTCCTACTCGGGGGAATAAAATATTTAATATTTACAACGGTTGTGGGTTCGATCCCCATTTCGAGCAAATAAAATAATTATTTACATTTATATTTTCATTTTTGCGCTCTGGTAACCACTCAATACACAATGTCTCAAGAATTCGGCGGAAAGTGTCTAACGAAAATGTCTTAAGGAGATAGATTGTCTTATACTGGGTTCCCAGGTTCCCTCTGCCTACTCTATACACAGCGTGAAGCTACATAAAATTAAAATAATATTTGCTCAAATGTTATTCGCAACCGTGCCATGTAAAATTTTATTTTATTATAAAACGTGAAGTAGATTTTTCAAGTGAAAAATTCTTTATTCACTTCGTACAAGTACACTCCAGAATCAGAAGGACGTTTAATTTGAAAATGTTGGCAAGAATTCCTTCCGGCTCTTCCAAGCAATTAGTGTGATCGATAAGGAGTTGTAAGGCCGTCGTGCTGCAGTGGGACTTCATCAGCTAGCGACAGTTTTAGCTTCGATTCCCATTCGGGGGAATTATGAAATTATTCTTACTTTTTTACTCTGCTAAAGACGACAAAAGTAGTTTCGCTTCCAAAATTAGGCGTAGAGTGAAAAACAGAGACTTATCACAAGTTTATGTTATAAATGTCGTATGCAACATGCAATGCCCCAAAATTCGGTGTAAAGGAGGGGTGGAGAACGGAATATCTTAACACTAGCTTAGACACTCGCAACGAGATACGATTGACGTCATTCATCAAAATCGGTCAACCCATTTGGTCTCTACAACGCTACCAGACTTATTATTACATAACTCTCCTTTGTATTACGCAGTCGGGTAAAAAAGGATATTATCTTTAATTTTTTTGTGTCTAAAAGAATAGTCTGGTAGGAAAACTGATGTCACGTCAGGGTAATATAATTAAATTCGCTAAGTTTATTACAGTATTTACTAACAATTCCTAATTACGTTGTATTAACAATATTATATGTTAATTAATACATAATTGAGACATGATAAGCAACTAAGATATCACATATATATATATATATATATATGTATTTAGAGAAATTAATAATATACAGTAGTACAATAATTTAATTAAATTATTGTTTACTCTTAATCTCCGTGAATTGTTATATCGAAGCAAAATTTATATATACATACCTGGTCAGTTGTGGCGGGTGGTACGAGCGTGTGACTGTAGGCGCGACAGGTTGTGAGTTCGATTCTCACTCGAGGAATATTTAATATTTCTTATTTCTACGCTCTGATTTCGACAAAAAGCGAAAATTCGGCAGATAATGCGAAACGTATCTTAACACTAGTTTCTCTCTGCTAACCTCGCTTCGTGCGGGACACAGCGTGAAGAAATAAATTGAAAATTTCTATAAATATCAACATTCTTTAAATCTTTGAGATTTTTCCAGATTTTTTTTCAAATACGTTATCTCCGCCGCCCTCCATAGTAAACTAACCGTTCATTGTATAGCTGAACTTAAGACCCTGAGCTGAAGACAGCTCGTTTGTCATCTGTCACTTCCTCTCAACAAGAAATGGCAGCTCTAAGTGAGTGAGAGATATCAGTTTCAAACAAAAGCCTTAGAAACAACAACTTGGTTAAATATTTTACTATAAAATTAAATCAACTTCACGCTGTATCCCGCTAACTAAAATTAATAAATTCATTTCCTATTCGAGAATATAAAATATTTTCATTTCCTTGCTCTCGTAACAACACGCAATTCCTCCAGAATTCGACAGAGAGTGGGGAAAGAAAGTGCCTTAATGGGAACAGAGTGTCTTAACGTTAGGTTCCCCGCTTCCCTTCTGCACACCCTGCTATGTGCGGGACACAGCGTGATCGTTATTTTTTATTAAAAATTTAATATATTTCCAACTACTCTGCAGTGTCTAAATCAATTTCCTCTTGTAAAAACGTACTCCTCAGTCGCAAACCGTAGTTCCGGGAGATGATTGAATTAAAGGTCCTCAATCCATGCCTTTAGAATGAGCTGCTGAGACTCGCTGAAGTGCGAAATAATTGAAAGATGGAGTATCTTTCTACTTCTGGTTATTTGACTGATGAATGTAAATAGATAAGTAATATAGAATTGTGTATTAAGTATTATTATAAGAAAATATTATAATATACGAGTATAACTATCGGTACGTGAATGTTCAGATGCTGATTAAATAAACACTATAATAACATGAACGAAAAAACACACGACCCTCTTTATAATTGTTATGGATTACTACATTTGATATCACAGTCAAATAACTTAAATGCTTTTTCTGCCACTCAACACTCAATGCGAAATAATTAGCTCGTATAAACGGACTAATTTTTTAGGGTGGGCACGAAACTATTCTGGGATAGGCACAGACCATCGGACCCCATCTTTTCCTACGCTCATGCGTAAAGGCTAGTCATGTTAAAACGAAAAACATTGTCTCATTGGTTAAAGCTTTAAGTGTATTTGGACACTTTTTGAATCGAGGATCTAAAGGATTAAGAGAATCCGGACGAGTAAAATCCTTTCACTCTCATCGAATCTTGATTTTAGTCAAAACAAATGTGATCTTTTGTTAACAATAACTTTCTAATAATACATTGCTTCTATATATGTATATGTTTTAGCTAATATAATCAGCTTCACGCTGTATCCCGCACACAGCAGAGAAGGCAGGGGGAACCTAGTGTTAAGACACTCCGTTACCCACTTTCTGCCGAATTCTGGAGGCTTTGCGTGTTGAGTGGCGGAACTGAACGCCGCGCTTTACCTTCACANTAAATCAATTTCCTCTTGTAAAAACGTACTCCTCAGTCGCAAACCGTAGTTCCGGGAGATGATTGAATTAAAGGTCCTCAATCCATGCCTTTAGAATGAGCTGCTGAGACTCGCTGAAGTGCGAAATAATTGAAAGATGGAGTATCTTTCTACTTCTGGTTATTTGACTGATGAATGTAAATAGATAAGTAATATAGAATTGTGTATTAAGTATTATTATAAGAAAATATTATAATATATAACTATCGGTACGTGAATGTTCAGATTTTAATTAAAGTAAAGAGACCGTCGCGTCGTGGCGACGGTTGTGGATTCGATTCTCACTCAGGGGAACACTTTTTTTAGCACTAGGTTCCCTCTGCCTACTCTCCTACATACGGGATACGCGTTGATGCTGATTAAATAAATACTATAATAACACGAACGAAAAAACACACGAACCTCGTTATAATTGTTATGGATTACTACATTTTATATCACAGTCAAATGACTTGAATACTTTTTATTACTTAAATATAAGAAAATTCGAATAATTTATTTTCTTCTGCCACCCAACACTTAATGCTAAATAATTAGCTCATGTAAACTGGTTAATTTTATAGGATGGGCACGAAACTATTCTGGGGTAGGCACAGACCACGGGACCCCACCTCTTCCTACGCCCATGCGTAAAGGCTAGCTCTACAGTCATGTTAAAACGAAAAACATTGTCGCTTTGGTTAAAGCTTTAAGTGTATTTGGACACTTTTTGAATCGAGAATCTAAAGGATTAAGAGAATCCGGACGAGTAAGTCCTTTCACTCTCATTGAATCTTGATTTTAGTCAAAACAAATGTGATCTTTTGTTAACAATAGCTTTCTAATAATACATTGCTTCTATATATATTTTTTAGCTAATATAATCAGCTTCACGCTGTATCCCGCACACAGCAGAGAAGGCAGAGGGAACCTAGTGTTAAGACACTCCGTTCCCCACTTTCTGCCGAATTCTGGAGGCATTGCGTGTTGAGTGGCGGAACTGAACGCCGCGCTTTGCCTTCACACCGGAGCGAAGAAATGGAAATATAAATAAATAATAATTTAAATAAATATTTCATCTACTCGAGTGGGGATCGAACCCACCCCAATCAAACCCGAAATATCTTTAAATTTTTGCTTCTCATACTTTTCCTTTATTTGTTTGGTGAGTTTTCACTCTATGGCAAATTTAATAACTATAGGTTCACGGGAAGTACTCTATGGGGAAAAAATCGTTGCATAAATACTCGTATCTTTAGATTCCGTTGACTTAGAAGTTTAATTTTTTCTATTCTTTAAGAGATCATAGATCTAAATATTTCATATTAATTTCAGCTTCTATCCTATTTTGTGACAAAATGGTCTTGACAGACGGACAGCACAGCGATCCTATACGGGTTCCGTTTTTACCTTTTGAGGTACGGAACCCTAAAAATAATATAAAAAATTAACGCATGCAAAGAAGTAGGAAATGTTGTTATTAAAGATTAAATAATTGAAAACTCATTACTAGAAAACATGAATTAGCATGAAACAGCAACTTTCGAAGTTTATAATTAATCATTTATGAGATAAGCGTACAAGAGCATCAGCTTATACTGTAATTAATCTCAGCAAGTTAGCTTTTACAAGTTTTCGTATTTACGTTAAAAAAGTTTCGTGAAAATTATTTTATATAGCAGTATAAAAAAATATATATATATCAGGAAGGCTTTTATCTTTTTTTATTTTTTTAACTGTATTCCGCATATAGCATTAGGCAGAGGGAACTATGGAACCTAGTGTTAAGATATTCCGTTCCCATTAAGACACATCCGTTTACCATTTTCCGCCGTGTTTTGCCTCTATACCAGAGAAAAGAAATGAAAATATTAACTACTTCATTTCTTTCCTTATTTACTTACTACTACCCTACTACTGTTTTCCTTCAAAAAGATTTTTGACAGCGAGCTAGCGGCGAAATCCTCTTGTAATTCCATATTGTTTTTAGGGATTTTGTCCTTTCCTGTGTTTAGAACAATTAAGACATTATCAACTATATCAAATATTCAGTTGTGACGTAGGGGCACAAAGTGTGAGTGTAAAACCGACTGGTAGGTCAACATTAATATGACCTTGTCGATTAGACAATTTAATAAAAATATAAGTATAAGATGTATTCAAATTCAGATAGTTATTAAAACAATTTTGAAGCGACATTTCAATACAAAAAAAAAATAAATTATAAAGATATTATCTAGAGATTCACATTTAATATTATAGGTATAATATTATACTTACTTTTAAAGCTATCCAATCAAAAATTGTAATCTTTTGCTAATATTTATCAGTGTCCTTGAAAAATTATTGCGCATTTAAAAAATTGAAAGTACGTCATAAGTAACCTTTTTTTTTGTTAAATGACGTAAATTATAACAAATAATAAATCGGAATGCATAATATTTTTCGTGGTTAATATTTGAAATTAATGTTACCATTATGCTTTTTTCATTGATTTATTGCTATTGGTTATGTTAATGTTGTCATTTTAATGTTGACCTACCATGTTTCGGTTGTGGGTTCGATCCCCGCTCGAGGAGGTGAAATATTTATTTAAATTTATATTTCCATTTCTTCGCTCTGGTCAGGCATAGTTGACTTCCGCCACTAAACACGCAATGCCTCTTGTATCAGGTGGAAACGGAGAGTCTTAACATTAGGTTCCCTATACCCAATTGTGTGCGGGATACAACGTAAAGCTAAAAAAATTATCACCCGTTCACTAAGTTACTTCCCCAAATCTGAGAAGAAGTGGCGCTCAGAAGAAACTCACCGGGATTATATCTTCATCTTTAAAAACATGGGAAAATAAAAAAACTAAAAACAATATAGAAATTAAATTTAATATAAAACTCTCCTTTTAATTCTCCATTGGTTTCCATTTAAAGATGCTATAGACAAAACGCATCGCTCTTGCTGTGAACGACGCGACGGTTCATTAACTCCGTCTATCCTGAAACAGTGTGAAGATAAATGTGTTTTTTATACATTCCAATTTCTTTAGAGATATTTTGTTCTATCGTGAATTATTATTATCATATAAGTTTTTGAGTTTTGGGAATTCTGACAAATATTTAGGGACTTTTTTTTAAATTAATATATAAGTTTTATTATTTTTTATGTGTTATTTATTCCATATTAGTTAATGGAAAATATTGTGGCGCAGGGATACACGTGCGACTGTAAATTTGATTTGATTTAAATTCGAGGAAATAGAATTATTCAATATTTTGGTTTCCTCGGAAATGTCTTAATGGAAACGGGGTGTCTCAACACCAGGTTTCTAGCTTCCCTCTGCCTACCTGCTGCCTGCTGTGCGGCATCAAGCATATATCTAAATAAACATACATATATGCCAACAACAAAAAATATATAAAAGTTTCCCCATCGGGATGTAAGCTTTGTAAATAAAAGTTTGTAGGCATTAACATATGGACGTGATTTAAACCACCGAAGCTGCCGTACCAATTTCAAGATTGTAGATCAACTGAATATGCAGCTTATAAAGGTTAACAAACTTTACTCCACTTTTGTGGGCATATGCATACATTTTGTACACGCGCAGCTGTGCTGACGTTTCGCCGTCTCATCAATGCAGCTGAGGCTCCGTTAACCCTGTTACCGGCAGCACCACGCCTTTCCACATCCATCTCGTATCTTCCTTCTACTGAACATACTTCCCAAGTATACCACCTCATTCACTTGTTCTAATATCTTACCGTTCACACTGATATTGCATTCCGTCTTCTCTTCATTTCTTTCAAATACCAGAACATTTGTAAGTATGTATTATGTAAAAAATGTAAATGTATTTTTTCTTTATTTATATTGTAAGTTCTCATTTCGTGACATATTTAACAAAATCCAAAAGTACTCTTTGATTAGGTTTTAAAATGCTCTCAAAATCTTTCCATGGGGTTGATTTCGAAGCTTGTTTTTCTCTGTGCTTCAGGGTACCATGGACCTAAATATATGATATGAATTTCAGTTTCATACCGCCACGTGACCTCTACAGAAATAGCCTTGACAGATGACAACAAGGCTATTTTATATGGCTTCCATTTTTACCTTTTGAGATACGGAACCCTAAAAAGAATGATTTAAAAACATACAGGTAAATTTAATAAAGAAACACTTTTGTTTAAAACACACTGAAATATGAACAGAATCGAAAAATGGAAGACATACGCCATTTTGTAGAGACAAGATATTATCACATTTCGTCTCTGTCAAATATAACTTGTATGATCATTCACGTTCGCAAGTCACTTTCAGTAAGAATGATAGCATTAAACAAAATATTTGCGATTTTCCTTATATTTTCTTCATAGGATTCGTGGCGCAGTGGTGCAAGCGTGCGACTGTAAACGCAACTGGTTGTGGGTTCGATCGCCACTTGAGGATATGAAATACTTAAAAAAAAGGCGGCGGTAACTAGGAAACGGTGTCTCTTAATATTCGTTCCCTCTGGCTACTTTACTATCCTGCTATATGCGTGATACAGCATGAAGCTTAAAAATAAAACATCAGCTTTCCATTATTCTTGTCAGAAAGGCCAGAAGGAGATAAGTCATTTGCCAGTCCCTTCCTTTATTTATAGAAGAGGAGAAGGAGTACGTGTAAATAAAAAGAAAATATATCAGTTCACCATTTCCTAACACAAATTGGTAAAAATTGATCAAATTTATCGAATATATTTTGAAACCGACGCGTCCACCGCTTCATAGATAGCCGTAAAATCTAGTTTTATCCCGTGAGAGCCAATGCATCGGAAATTGAATATTTGCTAGCGACTCCTCGATAAGGTTGTCTCTTGACTTACTACCACTGTTGGTTCCGTTGGGACTTCCTTTGAGCTGGATTCTTTCATTAATTAATAGACGGAAACTTTTTATTTTCTTTTGTTGCTTATTTTCATAAAGCCAGCTTAGTATTGATGTCATCCATACCAGTTCTTGAACCAGGACGAAGCCAGCCGTGGCGCAGAAGTACAAATGTGGGACTGTGAACGCGATTGGCTGTGGGTTCGATTCCCTCTGGAGGAAATGATAATGATAATTTATGTATATTTTCATTTCTGCAGCAATGTCTCCAGAATTCGGAGGAAAATGGAGAACGGAGTCTTACTAGGTTTCCTTTGCTTATTCTGCTTCCTTGGAATACACATGAAGCTGGTTTATTTTATTTTTAATTTTAAAATTGTATAGTTTTAAATTTTAAATGTTTAATAAAGTTAAACTTTCACATGTTTGTAAAAGCTTTATGTTATTATATATACTGCGTAATGGAGTTTAGAACAATATACCTGTTGTTTACATTGCAGAAACTGCAGTCTAACGAGTTTTCAGTAAGTTCGATCGTCTATTAAAGAGACTAACCTTACTTATAAACTGATTCTTGATCCAGAGTGCTAAGAATTTGAAATATTATTAAAAATATTTCATATAATATTTCATCAATGCCTCCAGAATTCGGCAGAAAGTGGGGATATTTTTTCATATATATAACATTTTGAAATATTTTTCTATTCCGCAAGTAGCAGGCAGAGGGAATATGGGAACGTAGCGCTAAGATAATACGTTCCCATTAAGACACTCTCTTTCCCCGCTTTCCATTAAATCCAGGGATTGCGTATCGAGTGCCGGTTCTTAACGCCGCGCTGAGCCGAGTTTTATGTTATATTTTTTTTAAAATATTTCATTGTATTCTTAAATTTTCTATTCCTTTTCAAAATAACAATTCAACGAGCTTACAATTGGAGCAAGAAAATGTAAAATATTAGAAAATTAAAGTAACAAGTTAATCCTTTGGTTGTTATCAACAAAATTCGCAAAACACCCTTAATTTACGAGCGAGTTGCTTTCATTAAGCTGGGGGGGATTTCAAAGAATGTGGCCAGCTTGGAAGATAAAATTAGTGCTTTGGATAGCATTTTATTACTAGAGAAATTTCTAAAGTGTTATTTACTACTAAAGTGGCTGTAAAAAATAGTAAAATAGTAGAAAGTATAGTAGTAGAGCCTGTTATGGCGAGGACACAAAGGTTGTGACTGTACCGCAACGGTTGTAGGTTCGATTCCCACTTGAGGGAACGAATTAACATTCATTAATGTTTTCATTTATTTGCTCTGGCGCCAAGGAAAGAGCCCGGCGTTGAGTTCTCTAGTGTCTTAACATTAGGTTCCCTCTGCCTACCCAGATGTGTGCGGGAATTCCATCTATACACTAATGGTATAGAATTGAGCAGTTTGTTCTGTTGATATAATCTCAGAAACTACTGGTTCGATTTGTAAAATTATTTTTATGGTGGATATTATTATCAAAGAAAACTAGTCGTGTGCCATACATAATTCTTAATTATTTCCTTTTAACCTTTTTTTTATTCAAGAATTCAGCGGAAAGTGAGAAAGTGCCGTAGGTTCCCCATGTTTCCTATCTACCCCGCTATGTGTGAGATGCAGCTGAAGCTAACAAAATGGAGATATTATTATTATTTAATGTAATTTGTCTATATGGTGTAAATGCAGATTATATTTTTAAATATTGAAATATCTATGAGTTGTTGAAATTGTTCTTAAATTTTATTAAAAACAGATACGATGAGCGTTCGCCGAATGAAACTCAATATCTCTTATGAAAGTTTATAACTTTATATTTCAGTGAATATTTGAAGTACCCATTCAACTATTAATAAACCTTTATATTTAAACATTTCAAATTCANATTCAGTTGATCCCGCTGTGCCACTACATCTAAATAGTTTGTATGCAGCTCAGCAAGCTCATTTTTTAAATCTGAGTTCTTTTTAATGATTGTGGTAATTTCCACCTCACTGTCCTCACGTTCCTGGAGAAGCTGCTTACACAGGTCTTGAGAGGATTTTAGTTTATGTAAGGCTTGCTTCAGCTTGCTTTGCATTATTTATATATGTACGTGTCGAGGCAAAGCGCGGCGTTAAGTTCCGTGCAACAACGTGCTATTTAATTACAGCTAACAATCAATGGATAGAGGCGTTACAAACCAAACAATTAGACCGATCGTGCCCTCTCTATCGCTTTTCTCGCTCTCTCGCCCTCGACCGGGGGAACGTGACAGGCGTTCATTGATATATAAAAGCACGATATTTTCATATTAAAATCTTAGTTGTGGAAATATATAGATATTGTAATTATTTTTAATCTTTTTTTTTTTAAACATAATAAGCAACTTACCTCTGAAAAAGATCTGATATTTTTTGAAAGTGTGAGTGAAACATTAAAATGTTTTTGATGGGATTTATATATCGTTATTCTTTTAGTATATGAAACGAATACAGCATATATACTATTATTAAGAGTGATCAGGCACAATAGGCCGATAAGGCACGGAACTATTTCATTAAGACGCCGCCTTTATCTGGACAATGGCCACCCCTTTGATAAAGGCGTACTTCACTTCTTTTACTTGTTTTTTAACATTTATTAATACCACACACCCATTCGCATCAGTTTTACACGTGAAAATATGTAAATGATTTTATTGAAATTATAATTGTTTATTTTATTTTTACAGTGTTTTAAATTGTTAATTTAATGTTCATAGTTTAAATAATTTACAGAGTAAGTCACTAAACTTACTACCACAAAAGTACCTGAGAAGAACCGGGGTAAGAAACTCACCGGGTCATTTTTTAAATAGTTTTTTTACAGAATCACACTTCTTTATTAGTGAAAATGTTACCTTGGAATTAGTCTGGAACGAGTATTTCATTTCCAAGACGTCTTTTTCCAACTTTTCCCATACAAGAATTACGGGCTTAATGCAATTGAGTTACAGGCGATCTAAGTTTAAGCCTTTCTAATATTGATATTATGTATGTCAATGATTTTAGTAAAATCGTTAATTATTTTCTTTTCTTTAAATTACGCCAACTTTTTCTTATAGTTCCATTACAAGGATTCGGCGGAAAATCTAAAACGGAGTGTATGAAATACTAGATTCCCTCTCCCTACTCGGCTGTGTGAAGTATACACCCTGAAGTTATCAAGTCATTGTGTTTTAAGTGGTGGAATTCAACGTCGGACGTTAGCCTCCAGGTGCCAGAGCGAAGAAATAACAACATTAATAAATAATAATTACCTCGACTGGGGATCGAACCCACAACGGTGGGCCGACGGCTACGACGGCCTTTACAGTTTTATTAAGAAAAATGAATATTATCAACAGACATAGCTGTGATATAAGTGTTATATGAAACACTAGTTGCCTAACTAATTTCACAAAGCTACATGAGTTCGTACACTTGAACACGCTGGTGTAGAGGCAGGACGTGACAATACTGACGTAAGTGTACAAGGCTTGACTTACAACATTTGAAACTTTTTGGATATTTTAACAAAAACATTCTGGAATTTAAATTCTGTAAAATATATTATTAACTTCCTGCTGGATCCCCCATATGAGAGGATATTCAGAAAGAACCTGGCTATTTAGTGTTAAGATACTTCTCTTCATTACTGAACTCTTGAGGCATTACGTGTTAGGACGGAGCTAAACGCCGCACTTCGCCGCGTTACCAGAGCGAGGAAATATCTGTATGGTTGGTTAAAAAGAAAATATGGTAGGAAACAAAACCGTTTCGTAAAAAGAGATAGATATGTAAATGCTCTGTTAGAAAAGATAAAAAATAAGATAACTTAAGATAAGTGACAGGTTTTTTTACAAGACTAATGTATGTCGTTATCCAGGCGTTCTGTTCCAGCAGTTCCACATTGTATTCGTCCCACACTCGACGACACAAATGTAAACTAATTTCCATAAGATAATAACATCAGTTGCTAGAAACATTGCTATTGTATTACGATTTTAATATAACTTCCATTGTATTACTATGAAATTTAAAGTATTCTTGTTTATATTTATATGGAACTGAAATGTTATTTTAGTTATTAGCTCTCCGTTGTTTGTTACTTTCCCAAACATAACTGAGGCAAAGGAAACTTGATGTTAAGAAACTCCATTACTCCGGGATCGAACCCAAAACCAGTCGATTTTGCAGCACACTTTGTGGCCCTGCGCCACGACTGGCCTCAAATTAATAAAAACATTTTAAATATTGTACGGTTGTACCTACATTAGATTGTCGTTCTCAATACACAATATTTTAACCCAGATTTCGGCAGAAAGTGGGGAACAGAGTGTTTTAACACTAGGCTTCCTGCCATATGCGGGATACAGTATGAAGCGAAAGAGAAAAGAAAAGAGAGAAAAGAAGAAAGATAAGCATATACATCACTGAGGTAAAAATAGCTGTTCCTATTATTATATAATTGCGCCATGATAGCGTTTTTACTCATTTTCATTATAATTCAGCATCATACTCGTAAGGTATTGGCATGCCTCTAGAGAAACCAATTAATTTTCTTTTATATGCACATAAGACCTTGCTAGTGGTTTCAGGCTTGAGGCAATTTAAATTTAGTTTTTTTTGTCATGCTATGTTTCCCATAATATAGGCTAAAGGCGGACGGAACCTAGAGTTAAGACACTCTGCGTTTTTGTCCTGATTGTTACACAGACAGACAGAGTTACTTTCGAATTTATAATATGGGTATGGATATATTTCATTTCCTCGAGTGGGAATCGAACCCATTATCTTTCGCGTTCACGCAACCATTGGCCTCATCAAAATTAATATGAATATAACTTAAAGCTTTTCTCAATAAATGGATAATCCAATACAAAAAGAATTATTCAATTCGTGTAACATACATGTAACAAAACCGATTGTACTGAACTATTTTAGATCCAATTTAGAACGATATTCCAATACGTTACACTTAAATTCTCGAAATGAATGAATGGATGAATGAATGAATGAATGAATGAGTCTGGAAAGAAATTTTATGGGAGATTCACAAAATACGTTCGTTCAATATGAAAAGATTTCATTGAGCACATAATTCGGCTTATATGTTTAACTAATGAAGGAAAATAGCCGTGTCCTTTAATTCTTATAGCTTACAATAAAATATGTTATATTTAATTGAATTTATAGGTTTTATTTATTAGTATTTTTGGTTTCCATTTTTGCGAATAGCATATTTTTTTTTCGTTCTTAGTGTCATTTGTACATAGTGGTAACAGGGTAGAGGGTAGTGTGAAGACACTCTGTTTTACACTTTTTGCCCTAATGAAGTCCGCGAGGTATTGAATACTGAATAGCCATACTTATGATGCTATAAATTACATTTTTTAGCCTAACACTGAATTGAGAAGAAAATATTACATATTTTGTGTGTATATAAGTATTACAAATCTATCTATATATATAAAAGGACTTGTCCTCACTGACTGAGGTAAGACGCACGCACAGCCGTAACCGCTGTGCGTAGAAACGTGAAATTTGGACAGATGTTTACTTTCATAATCTGGACATCCACTAAGAAGGGTTTTTGAAAAATTTTAACTTGAAAATAGGGGTTTAAAGTTTGCATGGAAAAGTTCGTAAATCGCCACCGATTTTTATAAAATTTGAAATTTAGACTCTTAAAAATATTTCATTGCATGTTTCATGGTTTATTAGAATTCCCCCGAAAATAAGCAAGCGAAGCTGCGCGCATCCGCTAGTTATATATAAAATGAATTATGAATATAAAATTATATGATACAAAGCCACTCGTGGCGCAGGTATACAATTGCGAGACTGTTAATGCAAGTGGTTGTGGGTTCGATCCCCACTCGTGGAAATGGATTTTTTAATATTTTTATTTCTTCGCTCTGATATTATGGCAGAGCGTTGAGTCCTTAGCTTTGCGGCAAATGGGGAACGGATTCTAGTGTTAAAACTAGGTGCCCTCCGCCTACCCTCCTGCCTGCGGGATAAAGCGGGATTTAGCTGATATATTTTTTGTGATTCTTTAATTTAAATCCTTTAAAAAATTGTAACATTTGTTTGATTAAATCATGAAATTTCATGTCTAATGTATATATACGTGTTGAAGTGCTACGTGGTTTCCATGTCAATCTTACGTGAGTGGAATCGATATCGAAAATGGCGAACTTGTATTGTAGATGTAGATATTACTAGAAATAATATAAAATGTGATATTAAAAGTACTAGTGAGGTCGTTGTCGTTGTGACTGTAACGCGACGGTTATAGGTTCGATTCCCACTCGAGGAAGTGAAATATTTACTTAAGTTTATATTTCCGTTTCTTCGCCCTGTTATCGAGGCAAAAGCGCGGCGTTGAGTTCTGCCACTCAACACACAATGCCTCCAGGATTCTGCGGAAATTGGGGAACGGAATGTCTTAACAGTATGTTCCCTCTGCCTATCCTGCCGTGTGCGGGATACAGCGAAGTAAGCGAAGCTTAAAAAAAGAAGTATCGATAGGTTAAATATATTATGATAGTTGTTTCAAGTTTTTCGTCATGAATCTTGTCGTGGCCTTATACCCCTATTACCCCCTACAAACGTGATTGTACATACTGTAAACAAGTCCTGGCTGCCCCAAAGTTAGCTGTAGATGGTTGCGCAAATATTTAAAAAAAAAAAAAAATGGGGTTTTTACTCATGCCATTTCTATATGGTTTTTATTCTAGTGAAAAACATCTATTTTTGTACCAATATATATATGCTAAGAATTCCTGCAGGAGCGTGTTCTTTGAAGTTATTGTACTTGTACCTGTTACGAGACTAGGAGGTATCAGGAAAAGATATATTTTCAAGAATCTTTCCTTTTATTGGCGTTGAAAATTAATGGAACATTTAGTATGATTTTTTTTATCAAACCTTTGCTTTCTACTAATCAAGCTAAAAAAAGTATTTAAATAAATATTTTATGTTTAATATTTGGTAATGTTAAGAAGCCGTCGTGACGCAATAGCACAAACATATGCTTGGAGAAATGAATTATTTAATATTTGTGTTGCCTCACTCTTGTAATAAAACAAAGAAAATCGAAAATTCGGCATATACTGGGAGACGGAGTGTCTCAACACTAAGTTCCCTCTGATAAAAAAGAAAATTAAAATTTCTTTTCGAAAAAACTAAACATAAAGGTTCTTAGAAAAATAAAAACTCACCAAGCAGCTTGTTTAATCAACAAAATTATAATGATGTTAATTAGGGTCCTTGTTTGTATAACAATATTCGTAGCCAGGTGATGGGAGACCTCTTTACATCTATATATAGGGTATAAAGAGGTCCCCCATAGAAAATTAATTTATCATAATTAAAATTAGGTTTTCGTACTATTTATTACTATTCTAGATTTTTATTTAATTTCTTTTCTCCACTCTGTGTCCTTCTAATAGCAGGGTAGACAGAGAAAATCTAAATTCAGACATTTCGTTACCCACTCACTGGTCGATTTTTTGAGACACTGTGACTTCAGTGACGGAATACATAGTTGAACTTTGTCTTGTTAGGAGAGCGAAGAAAATGAAAATAATTTCCTTACCACTACCGAAATTAATTAGAAAGTTGAAATTTGGCATGGAGGGGAGCACTAAAAGAGGATTTCCCGAAATTCCTATGATAAGGTTAAACTAGTACGAATATAAGTTTGTAATAGTTCCTATCAGTAACATAAATTTTTCATATTATTTCCTTAATTAGTTTTTTCCAAGTTCACTCACGTTTTGTAAAAAAATCATAATTATTGCGAATTTCATGCATAATGCATATGTACATATCTTTCAATTTCTTTGATTTGAAAGAAGCTAGATTTATTCTGTTCTCCCAGGAACCATATATCTGACTATTAAATGTTTTTGACAAACAGACAATTTGGTTTTTTTTCCTTTTAAGGTACGAAAACCGAAAACTAGGATCATTTTAAGGATTATTACGAAAGACGAAAAGGAAGAGGTCTCGAGGGACAAGAGATCGAACTTACCTGACATTTTCTTTCTATGAACTGTTCGATTGACGTACGATGTGACATTCAACATTTATATGGCCCAGCAATGAGTTTTGTATTTTAACCGACTTTTGTAAGAGGACAGTTTATCAATTTGAGTCTATTTTTTTTATATTTGTTACCTTAGAAATTTTGACTGGATGAACCGATTTTGATGATCCTTTTTTTATTTGAGAGCTGAAATCGCATAAGTCTTTCATTTATCTACATTAGGCATAAATAACTTAATATCACGCCGATCGATTTCGATTATTTTTTTTTATTTTAAATAATACACTTCTAGAGTAGTCTAGTGAGATTTTGCTTAGGTTTTCATTATAGGATCCGGTTCAAGTAGGTTTTTTTTGTTAAAAAATATTTACCGTTCAGCCTTCTTCACGTGTTCTACATAAGACATTCGTGATATTGGTGAAGTTAAGAGTGCTCAACGGTCATGTCCAGCGTAATCAAGGAAAATCTAAAGAAAAACTTCTATGTCAAACTATACATATTTCATAGAAAAAAAAAAACATTACGAATGAACACGAAGTGGAAAACGACAGATCGGCAAAAAAAGTGTGAAGATGAAAAATAAAATATTTTCTGCTACAATTCGTATGTATTTGGGGTTATATTGGGGTTGTTTTCAATTTACTTAAAGTATTGCAACAAAATACTAGGGAAGTTTTCGCCAACTTCTAAAATAAATAATGGACCGCTACCGCTATGAACACTGCCAAAACTTGCGATTTAAGTGATTTTTATACAAGAATTTTTTACAATTTCTATTTAATATAAACTATAAAAAATAATGAAAAAGAAAGAGAATATCGTGACTAATAGCTTGTACCATTTGTGAGTCCGGTTACGAACGGAATGGTTGTAGGATCGATTTCCACTAGAGAATGCCTAATTGGTGCCTTCCGCATAATTTTTGAGACATTGCGTGTAGAGACACGTAATGTCTTAAAAATTAGACGGAAACTGGGAAACAGTGTTTTCGCTTCGCCACGTACATCCTGTTATATTCGAGCGTGGAGTTATAAAATACTTGAACCTGGAAACCTATTTTTAAGACATTCCGTTCCTCACTTACTATGGAATTCCAGTTTATTATCAGAGCATTGCAAAGAAAATATTAAATATTTCATGTCCTCGATTGGACATCGAACTCACAACTCTTCGCGCTTACTGAGGGTTTCTAAGTTTAATAAATGTAACAAAAAAAAAAAAAAAAATTATAAAGTGTATTTTGTTCACAGGGTGGTGATTGTGAGAGCAGTTTTTACGGTATGTTGTTCTTTTTATTATACATATACTCGTAATTATTATTAACGCGATAATCTCAGGAACTACTGGCTTAAATTGAAAATTTATTTCTATGTTAGCTATGTAGACTTTAGCTATAGCCTATAGCATATTGCATCACGTGAGTCTTTTCCATTCTATGTTCTCAGGCTCTTAGAATATGGTGAGAGTGGCCAACAAACATGAAACACCCTGTATACACAGTACCTTCGTACAAAGAGGTTCTGTAGATATATAGTTATACGCCTGAGATATATTTTTAGAGGGAAAATTAATAATGAAAGTAAATGTTCTAAAATATTGCATAGTTTTGAGGCCTGTCGTGCCTCAAGTACATAAGCGTGGGACTATAAACACGACAGGTTGTGGGTTCGATGCCCACTCGAGGAAACAAAATATTTATTTAAATGAAAAAAAAAAATGTTTTAGATGGAAAATGAGGATAAATTTTCCGAAAAAAATTGCAATTTTCATTATAAATTGTGTGTTTTCTACAAAAAGTTTCATCAACTTTTATTATTCTGAACTCGAACGTCGTTAGCGTTCATTGGGTATATATATATATTGATATACAAGCGTGATATGATCATCGTAAACAGTTCATGTATTATTAATATGTGCGCTCAGAAACAACGATTGTAGGAAAATGGTTGGAATTATTTTAATATATAAAGATATTTTTAATAATTTGGTTCTTTTAAGATTTAGAAGAAAGAAAACAGTAAAGAAATAGAAGAAAAACATATTAATCTATTTTCTTTTATTGTTATAATGAAATCATCTTATACCCGACTACGGCGAAGCAAAAAAAAGTATTATGATTTTAACCTGTATGTATGTATGTGGATTGGATTCCTATTCGGAAAAATGAAATATTTAATATTTTTATATCTTCTTTGAGGTAATAACGTAAAAGCGGTGTTAAGTTCCACCGCTCAATTCGCAATGTGTCGAGTTTAGGGCGGTGGGTGGGGACCGGAGTGTCACAACACTAGGTTCCTTTTGCCTATCCTGGTATATTCGGAAAACAGCGTGAAGCAGAAAAAAACATTTTAATTAAAGGTACCATGCACTAGTTATTTTCATTACTCTTGCACCAGATTGTGATGATAGCATTCAATGAGATCGTTTAATAGAGAGAATTCGATATATATGNACAATTCGTATGTATTTGGGGTTATATTGGGGTTGTTTTCAATTTACTTAAAGTATTGCAACAAAATACTAGGGAAGTTTTCGCCAACTTCTAAAATAAATAATGGACCGCTACCGCTATGAACACTGCCAAAACTTGCGATTTAAGTGATTTTTATACAAGAATTTTTTACAATTTCTATTTAATATAAACTATAAAAAATAATGAAAAAGAAAGAGAATATCGTGACTAATAGCTTGTACCATTTGTGAGTCCGGTTACGAACGGAATGGTTGTAGGATCGATTTCCACTAGAGAATGCCTAATTGGTGCCTTCCGCATAATTTTTGAGACATTGCGTGTAGAGACACGTAATGTCTTAAAAATTAGACGGAAACTGGGAAACAGTGTTTTCGCTTCGCCACGTACATCCTGTTATATTCGAGCGTGGAGTTATAAAATACTTGAACCTGGAAACCTATTTTTAAGACATTCCGTTCCTCACTTACTATGGAATTCCAGTTTATTATCAGAGCATTGCAAAGAAAATATTAAATATTTCATGTCCTCGATTGGACATCGAACTCACAACTCTTCGCGCTTACTGAGGGTTTCTAAGTTTAATAAATGTAACAAAAAAAAAAAAAAAAATTATAAAGTGTATTTTGTTCACAGGGTGGTGATTGTGAGAGCAGTTTTTACGGTATGTTGTTCTTTTTATTATACATATACTCGTAATTATTATTAACGCGATAATCTCAGGAACTACTGGCTTAAATTGAAAATTTATTTCTATGTTAGCTATGTAGACTTTAGCTATAGCCTATAGCATATTGCATCACGTGAGTCTTTTCCATTCTATGTTCTCAGGCTCTTAGAATATGGTGAGAGTGGCCAACAAACATGAAACACCCTGTATACACAGTACCTTCGTACAAAGAGGCTCTGTAGATATATAGATATACGTCTGAGATATATTTTTGGAGGGAAGATTAATAATGAAAGTAAATGTTCTAAAATATTGCATAGTTTTCAGGCCTGTCCTGTCACAGGAACATAAGCGTGGAACTGTGAACGCGACAGGTTATGGGTTCGATGCCCACTCGAGGAAACAAAATATTTGTTTAAATTTATATTTCCATTTCTTCACTCTGGTGTCGAGGCAAAAGCGCGACGATGAGTTTGAAGATGAAGATGACAAAAAATGTCTTTAGATGGAAAATTATAGATAAAGGCAAAATTTTCCGAAAAAAAGTTGAAATTTTCATTATAAATTGTGTGTTTTCTGCAAAAAGTTTCATCATTTTTTTTTATTCTGAACTCGAACGTCGTTAGCGTTCATTGGATATATAATATATATAAGCGTGATATGATCGTCGTAAACAGTTCATGTATTATTAATATGTGCGCTCAGAAACAACGATTGCAGGAAAACGGTTGGAATTATTTTAATATATATATAGAGATATTTTTAATAATTTGGTACTTTTAAGATTTAGAGGTGATCAAGTAGAGAGAAATTAATCGACAAGAAAGAAAACAGTAAAGAAATAGAAGAAAAACTCATTAATTTATTTTCTTCTATTGTTATAATGAAACGAATTTATACCCGACTGCGGCGAAGCAAAAAGAAGAATTATGATTTTGACCTGTATGTATGTATGTGGATTGGATTCCCATTCGGAAAAATGAAATATTTAATATTTTTATATCCTCTTTGTGGTAATAACGTAAAGGCGGTGTTAAGTTCCACCGCTCAATTCGCAATGTGTCGAGTTTAGGGCGGTGGGTGGGTACCGGAGTGTCACAACAATAGGTTCCTTTTGCCTATCCTGGTATATTCGGAAAACAACCTGAAGCAGAAAAAAACATTTTAATTAAAGGTACCATGCACTAGGTATTTTCATTACTCTTGCACCAGATTGTGATGATAGCATTCAATGAGATCGTTTAATAGAGAGAATTCGATATATATGTCTATATTGTATATATACATATATCTAAGTAAGATACCACATCTTCACGCATCTTGATTTCCTCTGAAGAGTATTTGAATATAGGTTAGAGGTATTGCTTATAGGAATTCGCTATCTTCAGAGTGCGCATATAGATGCTTGAAGCCATCGTGTCGCAGCGGGATAGAGCGTGTTTGTAAGAACAATAGTTTTGGGTTCAATCTGTACGTAGCTTTACCTTAGAGGAATGATTAAATTTAGATAATTTCCATTCTTGATTAAGTTCTACATTTCTAAAAGACACAACTTTTTTGAAGTGTTATTCCACACTTAGAGGAAAGAAAAGTACTTGTTAATCCCGCAACTTAATTTTTTTATACGTTTTCTTAATAAGTAGATTAAACTATATTTTGGAAATTGTTTTACTAATATTCAGTCAATTTGAGTTTTTTCTTACATATTTTAATATTAGTAAAAGCGCTAACTAACTACTCACTAGTAAGACATGTGAAACTTAAAGTTAATGGAATTGCAGAATCTCTACGTAAGATGGCAAGCAGTACAAAAAGCACCGAAATTTATAAAAATACAGTATCAATCCGTTGAAGATAGAAAAGGGTTGGATATTTGGATGGGTTCGTCTTACCGATCGTGTACTGTAGTTTGTGGAATAATTGTTCTCGTTGCCATTTGGGCCTCTCAGAATCAAGATCTAAAGAAGTATGGATGACCAGAAGTAACCAGAAGCTTACTTACTTACTTAGCTTCACCCTGTATCTCTAGCGGAGTAGTCAGAGAAAACAATAATCAGTTCAGTAGATATGGCGTGAAGGTCGAACAGATATTCATCTTTACAAACTGTCACATTTATACCTAATATTAGTAAGATCAGTATTAGTAGACATTATGTTTCATATTTGAAGATATGAATATATCATCAGCTTCACGCTGTATCCCGCACACAACAGGGTAGGCAGAGGGAACATAGTGTTAAGACACTCCGTTCCCCACTTTCTGCCGAATCTATCGGAAGTGTAATATAAAAATACTATTAAAGATGTAATTAGATTCTAGGCTTCCCTGGAATCCTGAACGCTTAATAATAGTAGTATTCCATTACCCCCCACAGGCGTTCAGAGTGGCCTCAAATTACTTTGCGTGAAAGAATTTTATCACCCTCGAATTAAGCAATAAACTCATCTTGTTATGCTCGTACATGTTATTGTTGGAGTTGTTCCTAATTGTATTAATTTAGTTGTAAGAATTGGATTTGTTTGGTTCTTCTTAGTTGGGTTGACGGATTTTTTTTTATTTTTCGGTTAATAAAGTGCTTTTTCTTAGAAGTGTTTTGAGATTTTTTTGGATTTCTGTTTGCCCCTAATTTTTATGATAATTTGGCTAAGTTCAAAGACCGAAAAACCAAAAAAATTGCGTTTTCTTATTTATTTCATTTCATTATGGCCCATGATGATAATATTTCATTATATTATGTTTATCGATCCTGAAAGAAGCCAAGTTTATAATTTTAAGTGGGCCTTATTCTATTTTAGGGTTTGTTACTACGATTACCAAAACTTTTGAACGGTTTCTATCAATTTATGATTAAATTATAAATCGTAAAATTACTTAATTACTCAAATGCGAACTTAAACTATGGAAGACTTATCCAGAATATGTTTTAGGGTACTACAAAAAGTAATTTTTTAAATGTCTGTGACAGATGTCCTGTAAATTTGAATTTATCGTGGACAAAATCACCAAAAGAAGTAGATTAAAAAAGTTTGATTATATTCAGATGACTTTTTATTGGCTGTCCTCAAATATAAGTTTTACTTCAACAGCTTTAGGCGAAGTGCCTTTAATGTTAATTTTCACTTTTTACTTTAGCCTTATTCTAGGCTATTTTATACAATCTATTTATTTTTTTGTTAATTATATGATATTGTTAGCATATTCGTGTAAAAGTGGGTAGTTTTAGGTGAAAAAGACAATAAAAGCAGTGAAAACGTGTTAAACGGGAACAGTTGCTTGTAGGCGGAAGCCCTGATTGGAAGGTATCTAGTGTGTAGTGTTGTTATTGAATGATACATGTCACTTATTGTAATTACGTGGAACCTCTATCCGAGTACGTTAGAAACATATAAGACTGTATGTGTTTTTATCGTGTTATATTATATGTTATGCCCAATGTTCAAGCCATTGTGTATTGAGTTACGGAACTTAACTCAGCACTCTGTCTAACAGCTAAGAAACGTAAAGAAAACATTTCGAATTTTATTATCCTGTTGTATAGGAATCGAACCCATAACTACCCCGTTAATAATTTTTGAATAGGGACAGTAGTAGTTAGTTAAGTTCTTTGGACATGTCTCCCGAAGGGGAAGTGGCTCCATCAACCGCCTGGTCGTGCAGGGCAGAGTGGAAGGCACTAGAGGGCGAGGAAGATCTCACATGCGTTGGACCGACCAAATTAAAGCTGCACTAGGGAGACCCTTATATGAGTGTACCAGGCTCTCAGCCAGTAGAGATAAGTGTCGAATGCTTGTGAGGCGTGTAACATCTGCCGCTAATGTCACTTTGTGATGACCACGACCTCTCTGACAAGAGTGTTACGACAGAGAAAAAAAAGCAAGTTATAATGCTTGAAATAGTTATGAAAACTAAGGCCATTATTGGGATTACTGCTCATATATCAGTTTGACGATTGAATCCCTTTGGATATAAAATCTGAACCAACCAAGAAGACGTGGTGGCCCATTTGTTTAAGCTGATATAAAATTTAGTTTCGATGTATCTCGTATATAACAGAGTAGGTAGAGGGAACCTTAGGACCTAGTATTAAGACATTCAATTTATCATTAAGACATTCCGTTCTTCACTTTTTGCCTAATTCTTCAAGCATTGTGTGTTGAGTGGCGGAATTTAGCGCCGCGGTTTGCTTCGCTATTAGAGCAAGTATTGCAAGCATTTCATTACCTCAAATTGTAATCGAACTCACAACCTTCAAGTTTATAGTCGCACGCTTATACCCCTTTGCTACAGTGATGTGATTAAATAAAATAAGCCTCTTATAGTCACGATAGCCGTGGGTTCAATTTCTACTTGGGAGAAAGATATTTTATTTTTCTATTCTGGTAAAACTAACCAGTCGTTGAGTTCCGCCGTTAGTTCCGCCGTTAGTCGTTAAGTTAAATCTTAATGTTCGAGTAAAGTTCCTTTCTGCTATCTTAAATATAGGATAAAGCAATCTTAATATAGCTATTATTTTCAAAAGAAACATGTTTAAATTAAGTTACAGTTGTCTCTATATTTGTTAAAATATATCTGAAAACAAATTTTATTTAGCTGGAAAAAAGAAAACTTTGAAGTTTTATCCCACTTTATCTCATTCTTTTTGCCACTTACTGAAATAGTGCCTTCAACGCGGTTTGATCGATAGTCTAGAGACTTTAGAGACAACTTTTAAATGTAGTTACTAAAAATTTGGGAAATTTTATAAATGAGTGTACTTTTGTTGGAATTTCTATGTTTTTGTTTTTTCTATTATATAAACATGGTTTGAGCGTTATAAAAAAACAATTCATTGATAGTAATTAAAAAATTATATATAAAATCTACTATAATTATTTTGATAATTATAATTATTTTCTGTTCCCCAAGTTGGAGAATTGGACATTTAATTTAAAAATTATCACCTGGATATTACTTTTATTGTCAAGAAATCGCTGGACTAACACACAAACATACAAAAACAGAAAATATTTAGCAACCCGCACTTGGAACCTATGTTGAACATACCTACTCAAATATTACCCAATTACCTTTTTTGCTTCAAAAGAAGGTAATTCTTTTTACGTTCTACTAAGATAATTAAAGAAAATTGCATCATTGATAATAATATATTAATTTTACTCTTCCTGTATTGTCTTATTTCATGGCTACTATTCTATAACGAAGTGCTAGTAGTTGCAGTAGTGCTGCAGTAAAACGTAGATAAGCAACACAATAAGAAACTAATTGCGTCAGTGGGGTATTGGCGTACAAATAGAAAGGACCGGGTGCTTATTTCCAAATGTCAGCTTAATTTGCTTCTTAAAATTAATTAAGCTTACAATATTTTTTAATTTCACGCTATATACCGTTAAAACAATCTGTTCCTGTTAGGACATTTCCATTTCCACACGTTGAGGTATTGCATATTGGGTGGCGGAACTAAACGACGCACCTCGCTATGAAATAATAATTAGTATATTTTAGTCTGTTTAATACACATTCATAGCAATAATCAGAGAAAAGCCGTGGCCGTATGCCTTGTGCATTAGAAATCTAAGGTTTGCCTGGGTTAGATAGAAACTATTATAAGAATAATAATAATTATTATTTAACTATTATTAAATTAATTATAACTATTTTATTATGAAAAGTGGTCTACGACGACGGCTTTTCTCTGAAAAATCAAAAATCTCTAAAATCGATAAACAAAGTAAAAATTGTTTGTAATTCCATTTCTTCCACTCAACACGCAAGGCCTCCAGAATTCGGCAGAAAGTGAAAGAACGGAGAACAGAGTGTTTTAACACTAGGTTCCCTTTGCCTACCCTGCTGTGTGCGGGATACAGCGTGAAGCTGATTATTATTTAAAGTAAAAATAAGGCATTGCTCAATTTTTTTGGGTACACTGAACGAATACGCCTGTGAAAGTTCAAGTTTTTCGTTAAGAATTCGAACTTTTCGTTAAACCGGGTTTTAGTTTATTCCGCACTTTTATCATTCATTGAGAAAGTCGTCGAGACGAAGTGAGCCATCGTTTGATGTGGGATTTCGAGCTTAGAGCTTTAGATTGTCTTAAGCTAACTTTTATTTCCAAATGCTAGCTCGTTTTGCTTCGAAAATTTAATTAATCTTACAAAACTTTTTTTTAATAGCTTTACGCTAAAAGTTGGTTCTGACATAATCTATATAAAAATATCTATTTCATTCTCTAAGGACCTGGTGATCTACGTGTTTTTTGACATATATCATATATATGTATAATATTTATTATATACTAGTGGGCCCGGACGCGGCTACGCCCGCGAAAATATAAGCCTAAATCATTAAAATAAGTTAAAAAATAATAATAAGTGGAGATTTATTATTAGAAAAAATATCTGAGTAACCGAAATGAACAAACCAAAGAAGTAAAAGTAACTAAAGGAAATTCTTAATATTAGAAAAAAAAACCTAAAGTTTGCTGTGCGCGCGTACTAAACATTTTTCTATATTAAATAATTATTAATTTTTGCGAACAATATTAAATAAAATCTCAAATGATTAAAATTACGATATTTTAAGTGTATAACATCGGTATAGATAACCGAACTGAGATAAATTAATTATAAGCAGCAAATAATTACATAAAAAATAATAGTAATTCGAAAATCTATAAAAATTTACAAAATCATCAAAGTCATCCGCCCGTTCGCGTCGGTCATACTCATATTATGCCGCCCGAAGGCTAGGTCATTTGGAATCAGTCACATCTTAATTATTTATTAGAATGTTATACAGTAAATTATAATTTCCATCTAGATGAAATGCTAAAAGTGACTATTATATTTATTTTCATAAGGATGAATATCAAATTATAGAAATCATCTAATTTTTGTTAATGATTTGTATAAAGAGATTTGTATAAATCTATATCGGCGCGCACCATGTATGCATTAAGCAAACTCACTGTGGGTGACGTTTTCTTAAAACAGCAAACTTTGCAAGCTGTTGCTTAGCAACGCGTAGCGACGATTGTTATTAACATGGCGGAATAAATTCCTTGTCAAATTAATTATTTTAATATATTGGTATATAACGAAAATATTACAAATATGAGAAAAAAAAAGTATCCTATGTTCATCCCGGGACCCTCAAGTATCTCTATATGAGTATTTTATCACAATTAAATTAGCGGTTTGGCCCTGATTGCGGAAAAGACAGACAGACAGACAGACAGACAGACAGACAGACAGACAGAGTTACTTTCGAATTTATAATATAGGTATGGATTGAGGCCTTCGTGGTGCAGGGGTACAAGGGTGTGACTGTAACGCGACGGTTGTGGGTTTGATCCCCACTCGAGGGAATGGAGCCGCCCCTCAATATGTGACGCCTTCAGAATTCGGCGGAAAATGAGGAACGGAAGTGTCTTAATGGGAACGGAGTGTTTAACATTAGGTTCCTATGCCTACCCTGCTATATGAGAATGAGAGCGTAAAGAAAAAAAAATGTATAACGTAAAAAAGTTGATATTTTCCCATAATAACATTCCGTGGCCCAAATTCCTCCAGATAAAGAATAGAATCAATCCACACCCCACATTTGTCATATAAGCGAGTACGTCAGCACTGGGACGAAAGAAACCGTTTTTCAACGGAAACACCACGGAATGCGAATTATTCAACAAAAAACATTTCAAACAAAGTCACCGGCATATATCAGTATATTCGTTATTTCCCCTGATATTTGTTTTTCAAAGTTTGATTCGATGTCGCTATTGTGAAGCGAATTTTATATGAGGCTGTCTGATGGAAGTGGCTTTACCTATATTTTTTTAGCTTCATAATGTATTCCGTACATGGCAGCGTAGGCAGAGGGAACCTGGGAACCTGGGAACCTATTGTTAAGTGTGCGGGATATAGCATGAAGCTAAAAAAATCTAATAATAAATGGAATTAGTATGGCAAGGTCGATAAAGTCCAAGCATCATCGCAACTAGTATATAAATGAATGTAAATTAGGTATTTCTGTATAAGCGTTGTTCACGAATTAGCCTTAATCAAGTTTGATTCTTGTTTCATTATAAAATAACTTTTGAACTTTCAACATTTCTCCAAAGCTTTTAATTTGAAACTTAATTATGAAAAAAAAATATATTTCAAAATAAGATAAAGTTTTACTTAAAAATATTGTATTTTAGTGTTTTTTGGCAGTTTATTTTCTTCAAAAATTTTGTGTATATTATTGTAAATAATTAAGTTCCCGCGGATCAGCAAGAGTAGCGTAGGGCGCCCTCCAGATCGCTGGACCGGCGACCTAAAGAAGGTTGCTGGTTGAGGCTTTGATTGGATGCAGAAGGCGGAGGATCAGGAGGTTTGGCGCTCCCTAGGGGAGGCCTATGTCAAGCAGTGGACTCGAACAGGCCGATTTGATTACCATTAACAGGGATATTATATTGTATAGAAAAACTTCGTGTAAGGAATCTATACTTCTTACGCTAATCTCAAAAACGGCTTAACTAATAGAAATGCAGTTGTTATTATTCATTTAGAGTACCCACAATACCATAAAATATAATTTTACGAAATATACTCGTTTACATATAAAAAATCCTGTGGACTACAAGCTTTATTATGTCAATCGGTAAGGGAATGATAGATGAGGCCAAAGTGAACGTTTGAGGCGGCATACATCAATGTGCGAGATGTTCTTATACTTGTACAACATCGATATTACTGGTAAAATTGGCCTTTTACTTTTATATGTTTGCTTTTAGTTTTCTTTCTTATTTTTATATGAATTTGTTGATTTTTATATTATCCAAACTGAACTGAACTAAACTGCTATGGTTTTTTTTGAAACAAAATTATTTTTGTATATGTAAATGTCAAACTTTTTAGTAGATATCAGCCTTAATCCGTACACAGCAAGGTAGGCAGAGGGAACCTAGTATTAGCACCCCGTCTCATAGTTTCCATCGATTTTTTCGGGGCATTACGTATTAAGTGGCGGAACTAAACGCCGGGCTATTGCCTTAGTGCCAGAGCGAAGAAATGAAAATATATGCTTCAATTCGGATTATTTGGGAATCGATTCTGTTTTTTTAATATTATTTTGTTTATAAATATTTTTTTTTCTAATGAAGCTATAAAATCTTAATGTTGTTTCTTCTTTTTATATTTAAGCTATACAATAATCTAGAAAACCATTACTAGCCGCCATTTAACAGTATAGCTGCAGAAATAGGGTCATCGCCTCTGACCCAGAATTATATTAGGGAGATCACGCAAATATGATTTATGCGTTAAGATTAGCAAGAAAATAATGTTATGAGCAAAGATTAAAAATATTTTACGCTATTATAACTAATCTAGCTGAATGAGGTTTTTTTCCAGCTTCATGCTTTATCTTATTTTAATCGTCGCCTGCTACTTTGTATGTGGGGACTTGAATATGTAAAATGATAGTTATTATTTTCTGGTTTCTTAAGGAATTTCGATAAATTTTCTCTGCTACTCTCCCTAATAAAAATTGGCGATTGCTAAGGCTTCACGCTGTATCCTATGGGATACAGCTTGAAGGGATTCTGGAAACCTAGTGCTAGGACACTCCTTAACGATTAAGAAATTCCGCTCATGTCTCCACTTTCCGCCGAATTCTGGAAGCATTACGTTTTGTATGACGGAATCAACGCCGCACTATGGCTTCCTTACGTCAGCGGGAATCGAACTCACAACCTGTCGTGATTACAGTCATACGCCCGTGTGTCCCAGCGGAACGACTGGCTTCAGCTTATATTTATATTTAGATATTTTATAAACCAATCAAGTAATAGCGTTGGTTAAAACGTTACACCTTGTTAGACACCATCCTCAACTTTGTTTATCCACAAACCAAGTTGGCAAATAGACTTGAAATATATTATTATGTATAGAATAATCTAAATTGCGTAATTCGATGATCCTGAACGTAGCAGGGTACGCAGAGGAACCTGGGAACCTAGTGATAAGGCACCTCCCATAAGAAACCCCGTTCTCCACTTTCCGCCAAGTTCTGGAGGCACTGTGTCTTGAGTGGCCTGTGTCACTCAATGCCACACATTACCTCGTTACCAGATCGGGAATCGAACCCACGACCTGTAGCGATGAATCGCTTGTTTTTGCCCACAAAACAAGGTCAGCAAATAGACTTCAAATATAATATACATGTGTAGGACGATCTAAATTGCGTAATGGGATGAAAGGAGCTAAGAAGGCAAAGATTTATCGATTTCCTTTTGTGTCCCATCTACATGCCCACTATGCGCTTGGATAGATTAGGTTTCAATGTAAACATAGTCGGTTTAAATAAAACTTTTAATGAGTTTTATAATTTATAATTTGTTTTAAAAGTTCCTGCATCCTGTTGTTTCCCATATCGATATGAATATTTTAATATTAGCCATTTATTTTATAGTGGCCTAGTTAGGTTAGCTGGCTGTATAGATGATGGTTTTGGGTTTTATTTTTAATTTTACCTTTTTTTTAGGTTTCACGCTTATATACCATACATAGCAGGGTAGGCAGAGGAATTCCATATTCCACCATATCCTGGAGGCATTGTGTGTTGAATGGCGGCACTCAACGCCGCGTTTTGCTTCGACACCGGAGCAAGGAAATTAAAATATTAAATATTTATTTTTTTCGAAATCAATCGGTGATTCTCCGGATAAACCACGAGTCTGGGAATACACTGACTTAGTAGAGAGAGAGAGAGTAGAGTACTGAGATGAACTTAGTCTGAAGGTCTTAACACTAGGTTCCCTCCCCCCACCATATACGATATACAGCGTGATTAAAAATGTATAGGTATATAACAAAAAAGTATTATTGAAGTTTTTCAACTGTATTTCCCATTTCATTATTTGCACACTATTAACAGATAGTTTCTCTTTTATTTGTTTATACAAAGGATTTTCTTTGCTACAATTCAGACGTTCTACGTTTNTGTATCCCATACATAGCAGGGTAGGCAGAGGAATTCCATATTCCACCAAATCCTGGAGGCATTGTGTGTTGAATGGCAGCACTCAACGCCGCGTTTTGCTTCGACACCAGAGCAAGAAAATTAAAATATTAAATATTTATTTTTTTCGAAATCAATCGGTGATTCTCCGGATAAACCACGAGTCTGGGAATACACTGACTTAGTAGAGAGAGAGAGAGAGAGAGAGTAGAGTACTGAGACGAACTTAGTCTGAAGGTCTTAACACTAGGTTCCCTCCCCCCACCATATACGATATACAGCGTGATTAAAAATGTATATAACAATAAAGTATTATTGAAGTTTTTCAACTGTATTTCCCATTTCATTATTTGCACACTATTAAAAGAGAGTTTCTCTTTTATTTGCTTATTTATACAAAGGATTTCCTTTGCTACAATTGAGACGTTCCACGTTTTGCAATTTCATTAACAATGTATCCTTAGAACGACCGTGGCACTTTATATAAGGGAAATTCTGAACGAGTCTCCGGTTCAATTCCAGAATAGGGGTGTTTGATTTATCTAAACATTTTCACTTATTATTTAACAAATGAACAATGATTAAGTTTTTTTTTAAGTCTATTTAAAACTAATGACAACGATAAGTTTTTTTTGTAAATCATAATATTTATTGCAGTAATGTTTCTAATAAACACGACGAATTTGGATTGCAATTTAATTCGAGAGATTAAATTAAAAATTTGATTTTTTACTGTTGTCTTTCGTTAACTGTAAGGCAATATTTCTAAAACATATTGCGTGTTGAGTGTCGGAACTCAACGCCGCGCTTTGCCACGTTACCCGAACGATAAATAATAATAATGATAAATAATAATTAATTTCATCGAGTGGGAGGGAATCGAACCCACAATCACGTTTATAATCTTGTGCCCCCACGCCAGCACGGTGTCGATTAAATAAAATCGTAAAAAAATAAATCAGCTTCACGCTGTATCCCACCCACTGCACGGTCTATAGAGGAATTCTAGTGTTAAAACCCTCCGTTCCCCATTTTCCGCCGAATTCTGGAACCTCCTTCTGCCCCACCATGGATGGCCCCGATCAAATAAAATCGATATTTGATTATACGTTAAGGACTTTTGAGTTATATGATATTGTTGATAAGGGCCGTCCTTTAACGCCGCCATTTTCTAAGTAAACTATAATTATAACCTATTACAATATAGTGGGAACCTTGTATTAATTGTTGTTATCATAATTCAGCTTAAAATAATAATTTTAACCAGAACTGCGATATTGCCTCCAGTCCTGTTTATTATTCGTTCGTAGCGTCGCGTCGCCTAAGTTATAGTACAAATAAAAGGAAAAAATTTTTACTATAATACAAAAAAAAACCTTAACTTTTTATTTGTAGTTCATGTCATACAATATTAGTGTACTTATACGTCCGAAAACTTAAGTTTCTCAATTTTTATAAGTTGTAATTCCCATTGACCTACAATTGAACTGGTGCGGAACCCTCGGTGGGCGATTCTGCCTCGCACTTGACCGTATTTTTGAATTAAGCTTAAATAGAATTGAAATAATATTTTATCTTTTATCATTTGATTTGGATACTTTAAGTAAATAAAACGAATAAAATACACCATTTTTGTTTTTTAAGAGAATCCGTTGCTCATTTTCCGCCGAATTCTGCAGGCCAATGCCGATGCAATTGAGTGGAGGAATTCAAAGCCTTCTTGCTCGCACTAGAGCGAAGAAATCAAGAATCATTTACTCGAGTGGGAATCGAACCCAGAACATTTCTTTATTATTGTTTATATCAAAACCTGACGATTTACACCGTAAATACATATGCATTATGCATTTTAATAAAAAAAAATCTTTATATATTATTTATATTGGTGATTTACCGTTAAATGTGATTCCTGTAACCCTAAAAGGTTCCGAATGCTCACGTGTCTGTACGGATATCTTCCCGAGCGATATATCACCAGATAAATGAAACTGGCGGAAAAAAAGGGTACATTATTGGTAGAGCGTGGTCCGATACGTGTGATCTTTTCTTTGTTTATTCTTCATATATATGTTGTACGGAATATGGTTATTTGCACTAGATATTTTCTTACTTCACTAGTTTTTGATAATGTTTCTGTGCAAAGTAAATATTTTTAGTAGTTTTAAATTTTACATTCAATAGAGAGTTTTTAAATTTTCATTTAGTTCAGTTCTTTAATCAACTTCTAGCGTGCCAGCTGAGTGCTTCTTACTTTGGTAATGTCACGTACATGTTCTTGTTGAGGCAAGTCGTGGCGCTGGAGTACGACAGGTGGTGAGTTCGATTCTACTAAAAAAATAAAATGTTTAATATTTTCATTTTTTTTTGCTATAGTAACGAATTAAACTCGGCGTTGAGTTACGCGACTCAACACGCCATGTCTCCAGAATTCTCCACACACTGTATCCCACACACAGCAAGGTAGTGAATCTGGGAATTTAGTGTTAAGAAAGTCCATTTAAAGTCTCTTTAAAACATTTCTGTTCGCCACTTTCAGCCAAATGTTTGAGGTAATGAATGGCGGCACTCAACGCCGCGCACCTTATCTTACTTAGGAAAGAAAATATTAAATATTACATTACCAAGAGTGAAAATCGAACCCCCAATCTGGCGTATTAAACTGAAATAGAGGCTAGTTTTGGCGACTGCCAAACCCAAATCCTAACTGCATGCACCATGATATCGTCTCTAACCAATTACTCCAAAACGTCGTCAATTATAATATAAATTACTCATATTAGCCACCCAAGGATAAAATATGGGAATGAGGCCCACAATCTTATTAGAGACGGCAATATGAAACTGTAATTGCAGTAAGATTACCCAAATTTTAAGTAATCTGTAATTCCTATGAGTTTTGATCTTATAAATACATATATGTAGAAAGAATTTGTCAATGTTTATTTTTAGATTTTACTTACTACTTATTTTACTCTTAATACTAGGTTCCCTCTGCCTACTTTGCTGTATGCGGGATTGTGCGTGAAGCTGATTTAATTTGATATCATATCGGCTACACAAAGAATTCGGCGAAAAACATCTTAACACTAGGTTCCCTTTGCGTACCCTGCTAAATGCGGGATAGTGCGTGAAGCTGTTTCAATAAGAAATGTAACATTCTCAACGTGATACTAATGCAGTTATATTGTACTTCTGCAATGCAATCTCACTAATTGTCTTGAATGAAATTCCAGGTCGACGCCTTCAGAGAAACAAGGAATGTCTGACTTAAGCTTCCTATTATAACGACGTTTGCTTGTTGGAAATTCTCATGAGTAATAATTTTCAATTAATTACAATAGAATAATCCGTTTATATTTAAATCAGCTTCCCGCCTTCAACAGGGTAGGCAGAGGAAACCTAGTGTTAAGATCCTCCGTTCTCCACTCTCCGCCGGATTTTGGAGGCATTGCGTGTTGAGTGGCAGGAATCAACGCCGCGTTTTACCTCGTTCCAGAGCGAGGAAATGAAATTATTAAATATTTTTTTACGTTTATACTAAAGTGAAGAGAGTGTGATGTCATTCCTATTGCCGAAGGTGCCTGTATGTTAAAAGAAAATAATTTTTAAATTAAACATTAACTATAAGTATCTCGCTTATTCCACCTTTATTTCCTGGAATAAATACTATATATTGCAAATAAGTTACTGAAATTTATTTTCAATATATATATTAGGCCAAGCAAGCCTAATCCAATTAGCAATAAATATAAAACAGAAAATCTAGGACTGCGTTAGACGGTAGAGGAGTTACATACCGAAATTATTCTCTTAGTTATTAACAATTTTTTTTAGCTTCACGCTGTATCCCGCATTTATCAGCGTAGCTCGAGGGAACCTGGGAACCTAGTGTTAAGACACCCCGTTTTCCATTATCATTTTCGTTCCCCACTTTCCCCCTAATTTCTGAGGAATTGGGTATTAGCTATTAAGCATTATTACTATTTTGTTTTCTCTTTTTGTATTTCTTCTTATTTTCTTTCAATTGAACCCAGCAAAAGCAATAACTATGGCCAAAGTAATAAATCGAATTTCTAATATATTTGCCAAGTTACAATAAAATGGTTTAGCAAGGGGTGATCTGACGTATCCTAAATCACGTCCACCTTTTTTCGCATCTCATCGGGGATAAGATGAATCATGCTTAAACCACAAAAGATTCCGTTGAACTATTCTCACGTTTTCACGAAAGGACACATTTCTCACCTTATTTGTACTAAATTGAGAGATTGGGGGAGAATCTATCGCTTTAATGTTCTTTTTCTTAGTTTTAACTTTTATCTTATATAGGCAGAGAGATTCTAGTGTTAAGACACTCCTTTCTTCACTTTCTGCCCGTATTTGGGATGTTTTTCTTACCACAGCCAGGAAATGGAAATAATTTATTGCCTCACGGTAACCTATGAGCGGAGTGTGGCAGCGATTTTTTAAGGAATTTCCTTTTTAAAATCCATCTCATTATGGTGTTTACATCTTAACTTCTAAGAAGTTAATGGTGCGTTAAGAAAAAACAGTATTCTGCTTATTTCTGCTATGTATTTTTCTATTCTCGATTTTAGAAATGTTTTTTTGTATTTCTTTTAAAGAACAAGTATTCATATTTTAATAATAGGTAAGCATTTCAAATTGACTTTTTTCAAATAAACAGGAAGCCCAAGCAACTAAAGTGGGTAGCCAAGTTAGGAAGTAACTGTGTCTAGACCATAGAGTCCCACAGAATTATGTTTCCAACCTCGTTGACGGCGTCTAACGAGTTTGTAAATTCAAATTAGGCTTTTTACCTTAATAAAGGCAACCTGCGGATTATATTAAAGTCAACCTCTTTGTGGTTGATTTCTGTATCAACAGTTACTCTGGAAATGTGAAATTGAAAATCAGGTAAAACCCTTTTAGGGGCCAAAAGTTATGAAAATATAAGATATAAATATTTGTATTATTTGTCAGTTTCATATCTTCTCTCGCAATGCAAGGAAGGTAAAATGAAAAGTTTCTTAACACTGTAGCACCAAGGGGAACAATAGGTTTCTAGGTTCCCTCTACCTATCCCTGTATGTGCGGGATACAGCGTAAAGTTAAAAAAATAAAATGATAAATAATTTATAACAGTTAGCGTGCAAGTCTACATAATGAAAATATGAACTAAATTGTAAAATTATTCATTTCCTTTCTTCGCTCTGGTGTCGAGGCAAAGCCCGGCGTTGACTTCCGCCACTCAACACGCAATGCCTGCAGAATTCAGTGTAATATGTGGAACGTAGTGTCTAAACACTAGGTTCCCTTCCCTACCCTGATGTGTGCGTGAAGCTGAGTTATTTCATGTTTGTTTAACTGTAAAACTACATCAAAAACTTAAAAAGTAACCTGCCCCTACAATAACACGATTTACGTATATCAAAAGCATTTTAGAATAAATTTCATATAAAACTCCTAGCCACGTCAAATGCAGGGACGGCTGCACTCAGTGCATTTTGTTTTATTTTATGAACTTTCTCTGTGAAAATTTATCTCTGGAATATCAAAAGATCTTTTCAATTCTTCTTCTTTCTTTTTAAAATAACATTTTCTGTGTATTACTCGTTAAACTAAGCCATGCAGTTTCTCTCAGTGATGTCCCATATTATAATAAACTAGCGAACTGCTCACGGCTTCGTCCGCTACAACTGAACTATAAACAAACGATTTTATACTAATTTTTCAATTTTCATAAGCTAAAAACCACCGCGACAAACACGGCTTACGATAAAAAAAACTGCAATAAATCGATTCATTAATTAAGGAGCTACAATACCACAGACAGACATACAGACACGTAAAATACACCAGTGCTTTAGCGTCGGGGGGAGGGGGGAAATGGGGGGAGGGAAAAGGGGCGAGGGGGGAAGTCACTTGGGTATAGCTCAGTTACGAAAAAAGACCTCTTAGAAATCTAACATTTGATTTGTCAAAGTAAATAAGGCAAATCTAATTTCGTGTAATGGACAACTTAATATTTAAGTTAGAAGAATTTGTAACTTAACTTGTACCTAGTATCTTTTTACAGATAAGGTTATTTAAATTTACATAAGTTTGCCCGTCCGAAAGATTCGTGATTTTATCCAATAAAGTTTTAGAATATAAATAGAGCTTTTGCTTTTTTCATTTGACGACATATTAAATAAAGAACCGGTCAAGTGCGAGTCGGTCTCACCCAGCGAGGGTTCCGTACCAATTTCAGGTTTATAGATCAACGGGAAATAACTCAAAAAAGTTGGACATATTTATGTATGCAGTCATTTTGTACCAAATGACTGTAAGCGCGACTAGTTGTGGGTTCGATCCCCACTCGAGTAAATGAAAATATTTATTTAAATTTATATTTTATTTCTTTGCTCAAGGTGTCAAGGCAAAGCGCGTCGTTGACTTCCGCCCCTAAATACCACAATTTGGCGGAAAATGGAGAACGGATTGTCTTAACACTATGTTCCCTCGTCTACCCTGCTGTATGCGGGAAACAGCGTGAAGCAGAGAATATAAACTTAACTAAATAATTGTTACAATGACAACATACGTATAGCTAGCGTGTACGTGTTTTAATACAGTGCCAATATATCGTAGGGCGCTCAATAAAATGGACGCAAAAGTTTATTGTCCCGCGTACCGTCGATATTAGATTATGTTGTTGGATGGGTGTGTAGGTATGACGCCATCAAGGCTTGGTGCTCAAGAGGTAGGGATTCAAATCCTGATATCTCAATTTTTTTGTACCTTTAGGTTGTTGTGGCACAGCATGTGCACAATTGTTGCGTTTGAGGTACGGGACCCTAAAAAAAAAAAATTTTAATGGAAGTTGAGTTACGTAAACATATCTATACTTAATTTTAAATAATCTTACGTATTCACCTCGTTAAGTAAGACGATATAACATGAGCAGCAGTTAGGATAAAAGCAGTATAACTAAGCCTTTTATCCATCCTCTTCAGTAGAGCGCTGACTGCGACGTTACTGCCGGTTTCGGGAATAGGTAAGAGTATATTCTTGGCCTGAATTGTTAGTTTGACCTCATAAAATTATATTTTAATATAAGAATTGTTTTAAATATTAAACTATTAAAAATATTCATTTTTTTTTTAAATAAATTTAAATAGATCAGAATAAATTAAAATAGAACAGAAAAATTATATATTTTTTTCCTTTCCTTTTATATTTGTTTTTTTTTATAACTTCACGCTGTATCCCCCTTATAGCAGGATAGGCCAAGGGGACCTAGTGTTAAGACATTTTCTTCTTCACGCATCATAATTATGATTCCTAACATGGTTTCGCATGCGTGGACTAAACGATTAGGTAAAATAATTTCGTTATTTAAAATTTCGACGGGGATCCATCAACATATTTGCACAATTTGCCGTATACTTTACAGTGTTGAGGGAACTTAGTGTTAAGACACTCCGTTCCCCACTTTCAGCTGAATTCTGGAGGCATTGCGTGTTGACCGGCAGAACTCAACGCCGGCCTTTGCCTCGACACCAGAGCGAAGAAATGGAAATATAAACGTAAATAAATAATTCACGTCCTCGAGTGGGTATCGAACCTACAACCGTCGCGTTACAGTCACACCCTCGTGCCGCTTGTAGGAACTTCCTACCAGGCGCCACACAATTGTGGAATGGCATACCTGCGGCAATGTCTCCGGGTCGATACGACATGGACACCTTAAAAGCCTCTGTCCGCAATTTCAAGGTCGTCAACGCATCTGTAACTTCTCTGGTGTTACATGGGGTCCTGGACCTGTGGGCTCGTTTCCCTTGCCCTTTCCATAAAATAAAGCTTATATCTGCAGAATTTAGAATGCAGGTGTCATATACATGTTAACTATTGTTAAAGTTAATCTACAATTAAAAATAAATTTAAAAAAATAAACGTAATGGGCCTTATCTATATGTCTTTTATATATAAAAAAAGCAGTATGTTGTAATCAATCAAGCGGTGCCTATGAAAGATGTAATTGGTACTATAGAACATATGAAATAATTTGAGATACGCCAAGGAATTTCTGCTTAGTTAGTCCATAATAAAGATATGTATTTGCAGCTTCTCGCTTTATGTATATTGGGAAGAGATAATTGGAAATAAAGGTCCTTCAATGGTAGGTCCTTCACATATTGGCAAAAGGAGTACAGGCCGCCCTCCAACCAGGTGGACCGACGACCTAAAGAAGGCGAGCATTAAGGGCATCCAGCAGTGGACTTTGAAAGGCTGATAGATGGATGGGTGGAGTTGGGTAGAGAATTCTCTGTCTGTCTAATGAAGTGTCTTGACATTAGGTTTTCAAACCTAATGTACACTCCTAAAATATATATATTTAAGATTATTTTTAAATATCTTTTTGTCTACTTTTAAATCACAGAAGTTATTCAAATTTTTTTTAAATAAGACGTTAAAATATTTCTCTACCTTCAAACATCATCCGGAGGAGGAAACGTATTGTTAAAATATTCAGTTTTCCAATATCCGTCTATTTAAAATACATCGCGTGTTAATTTGGGCTTGGGTTTCGTTACCTAAACCCTGAACGATGGAGGCTTTTCATTTGAGCCAAGATGGTGCCTGCGTCATTTTCAATGAATATTTGAAACAGAAACCGTTGTAGCATACAGGCATAGCGTATGACTGTCGATGCACAGGATGTGGGTTTGACTCCCACTTGGACGATTATTTATTTAATATTTCCGTTTCCTTGTTCTGGTGACATAAAAATAAAAATCGCGGCGTTAAGTTCTCCTACTCAATATCTCAAAAATTATACGGAAAGTGGAGAACAATGTCTTAACATTCGGTTCCCTTTGTCTAGTCTACTGTATGCAGTAAACACCATGAAGCTAAAACAATATATATTAAAACATAATATTAACGATTATATAAAAACTAACTCAAATTCCGCAAATGCCGCGATCTTCAATTAAACTTGTTCAAGTTTGTTAACTTAGTGTTTATTCAGGCGTTTTAAGTAATTACTTAATAACAAACAAACTATAATTGCGTTTAAGCATTCGTGACATACAGCATAAAGAGTTCTGTATGTCACGAGTGCCACAGAATCTAACTGTAAGGTTGTGGTTCGATTCCCACTCGGGGGTGTCAATTAATTTTATTCTCTCGCTATGGTAACAAGACAAAGTGCGGCGTTAAATTCCGCCCATCAATACACAANCACAATTAAATTAGCGGTTTGGCCCTGATTGCGTAAAAGACAGACAGACAGACAGACAGACAGACAGACAGACAGACAGACAGAGTTACTTTCGAATTTATAATATAGGTATGGATACTACTGTGCGGTTCCGTAGGAACTTCCTACCAGGCGCCACACAATTGTGGAATGGCATACCTGCGGCAGTGTCTCCGGGTCGATACGACATGGGCACCTTAAGAGCTTCTGTCCACAATTTCAAGGCCGTTAACGCATCTGTAAATACTCTGGTGTTACACGGGGTCCTGGACCTGTGCGCTCGTATGCCTTGTCTAAAGCTTGAGAGAATTTAGAATTAATATGTCCTATACATATCTCCGTACATTTAATTATTGTTAAAGTTAATGTACAATTAAAAATAAATAGTAGAATAGCAAAAAAATAAACGTAATGAGCCTTATCTATATGTCTTTTATATATAAAAAAAGCAGTATGTCGTAATCAATCAAGCGATGCCTGTGAAAGATGTAATTGGTACTATAGAACATATGAAATAATTTGAGATACGCCAACGAATTTCTGCTTAGTTAGTCCATAATAAAGATATGTATTTGCAGCTTCACGCTTTATGCATATTGGGAAGAGATAATTGGAAATAAAGATCTTTCAATGGTAGGTCCTTCACGTATTAGCAAAAGGAGTACAGGCCGCCCTCCAACCAGGTGGACCGACGACCTAAAGAAGGCGAGCATTAAGGGCATCCAGCAGTGGACTTTGAAAGACTGGTGGATGGGTGGAGTTCGGTGTCTTGACATTAGGTTTTCAAACCTAATGTACACTCCTAAAATATATATATTTAAGATTGTTTTTAAATATCTTTTTGTCTACTTTTAAATCACAGAAGTTATTCAAATTATTTTTCAATAAGACGTCAAAATATTTCTCTACCTTCAAACATCATCCGGGGGAAGAAACCTATTGTTAAAATATTCAGTTTTCCAATATCCGTCTATTTAAAATACATCGCGTGTTAATTTGGGCTTGGGTTTCGTTACCTAACCCTGAACGATGGAGGCTTTTCATTTGAGCCAAGATGGTGCCTGCGTCATTTTTAATGAATATTTAAAACAGCAGTTTCTGTTCTGTCTGTTCTGTAGCATACAGGCACAGCATATGACTGTAGATGCACAGGTTGTGAGTTCGATTCCCACTTGGACGATTATTTTTTTAATATTTTCGTTTCCCCGCGCTCACAGGAAAAATCACAGGGTTGAGTTCCTTTATTCAACACGTAATATCTCAAAAAAATAGCAGAGAGTGGAGACTGTATGCAGTATACAGCATGAAGCTAAAAATATATATGTTAAAACATAATATTAACGATTATATGAAAACTAACTCAAATTCCACAAATGCCGCGTTCTTCAATTAAACTTGTTCAAGTTTGTTAACTTAGTGTTTATTCAGGCGTTTTAAGTAATTACTTAATAACAAACAAACTATAATTGTGTTTTAAGAATTCGTGACATACAGCATAAAGAGTTCTGTATGTCACGAATGCCACAGAGTCTAACTGTAAGCGCTAAGGTTGTGGTTCGATTCCCACTCGTGGGTGTCAATTAATTTTATTCTCTCGCTATGGTAACAAGACAAAGTGCGGCGTTAAATTACGCCATTCAACACGCAATGTCTTGAAAGTTGGGAACATGTAGAGCGCAGTGTCTTAATAGTAGTGGTCTTCCAGCTAATGTACATATATGCAGGGCATATATATAATTTTATTGACTATTGAAAAAAGTCGAACCCTTCGATATTGTTTATTATTTTATTAACTAAAAAAAATAATCAATCCGTTTAATTTGATACCCGTATTAGGAGTATTGTGCAAATTTATAATCCGCCATTTTGTTGTGGCGGCCATTTTGGATTGACAAGGACAAGGAATCGAGCTTGCAAGATTTCACATACAGTAACCCGAAAATTTTAATAAAACAAACTAAAAGCAAAGGCTGTCGACGGAGTGACATATCACTTGCATAATTAAAACAAAATACAGCTTAAGCTATTCATAAAATAAAAGCAAAAATTAATTATTTGCTCTGAAAAACCTTTAAAGTTTATCTCGTAATTAGGTTTTGGGTCATTTGAACAGCCAGCGCACGGAACTAGCGGTTACGTGGTCTCCATACGAGTACGTATACAGCCATGTAATATACTTAGCTTATCTGACTTTGTATATACTTGATGTAAAAGTGACATAAAAAAGCGTAATTATCTTTAAAAAAATCATATACTTAAAAATAATAATGAAATTAAATTAATAAATGTTAATATTGAATTACTCGCATTAAGAAAATCACCCAATTAGGTCCATAGGTCTTCTAGTGACCCCAAAAATACATGTAGGGAAAAGTGCCAAAAATTAATAAAATTGAAAGTACTTCCTAATAATTATTAAATTTCTTTATTATAATTAACTTTAAGGGACAAAAACATAAATTTAACTCTATACTTAATTTAAAAAAATGTTAACCTCTGTTTAAAGTACTTTTTTGGCATAGCATAGATATCAAAGTATAATAAAAAATGAATTACTTTCATCAGCGGATTTGTCTGTTCCGCATCCGATATAATAATCCCTTAGGTATTGCTGACACTTTTCGTCATCCTTTCTGGGACATGAAGAACAGCGCTCGCGTTTAGCTTTCGATTGATGAACCCTCTCGTCCACATCATGAACTTCACGGAGCCGTTGCTGCTACTAATTTCTTTAGAAAAATCCGTCTTGTATGTGTGATATCCTCATCATCATTCTATTGGTGTTCGCTCTGTGTATGACAAATACGTTTATGCCAGATATAAATGAAAAATAATATTTTGTATTTGAATAATCATTATTCATATTTTAAAGTTCACTTTATTTTCTAAACCAATATTTGGATAATTTCAATAATATAAGCACCAAAACATTGCTGCTATATTGACTTGCCTTAGGTCGTGTGCAGCCACAGCCAGAGTTTGCGGTTGCCAGTAAATATGGACCAGCAATTTACATTACTTCGGCAACCATACGTTAATGAGGTTTCCCCTTTTCTTAGCACTCTGAACGACTTTCAAGTATTTAATTATTTTTAAATGAACGTGAAAACTTGCATATTTTCTTTTTAAATATATTTATTATATAAACGGCTCGCTCGCGGCTTTGCCTGTTTATCTCCTATATAAAACAACAGATTACAACGACGCCAAAGAGCACATAAGGAGACCTAACTTTCGTTTGCAAGTAGTAGTATTAGGTAGTAAAATACCACCAGAGAGTTATTACCTCCTAATTTATTTTAATGTGAAACAGTACTAAAATGTATGTATTATGCTTACTACTAATGTAAGATATAGCCTAATTTGACGCGAAGCCAGATTATCTTCGTTATACCAGAGTCGTTACAGAAGGCTGCCAAATTCGTTTTTTTTCCCTTAGAATCGTTTAAATGCAAATGAATTCCTTTATTCAAATGTTTCTCAGTACGTCATCTAACATAATGTTTTGTTATGTATATTATAATATCTTATATATATCAGACTGTCAGATTTTTAAATAAAAATAAAGATGATAATATGAATTTTACTAATTTCTATGTTAATATTGTGCATATATTTTTTTATTTTGTTATAGGTGAATGTATTTTAGCTGGTTCTCTTTTAAAAATGCATTTTTCTTTCGTATATCTCTTTTTTAGGGTTCCGTCGTCCTATCTCTTAAACCTACTAGGTTCCTCCTGCCTCCTCTACTGTGTTCGGGATACAGCGTGAAGCTGTTTTAATATATTTATTAAGTGAGCTAAGTAAACATATAAATTGGCATTTTTTACTTAACAATAGAATCACTTCTATGGACATTGAGGTCCCTCGTCGTCCCCACTTGTCTGGTAATTGATGTACACGTGTAGGCTAATATAAAAGGTAAATTCCATAAAACATTTTTATTTGCAAAATATATAGACATATACCACGATATTAATGATTATCATATATATTTCTTTTGTACAACAATGGAAAATATTATGTTTAAATGATTTGAGTTCTTTGTGTTACCAGAGCGGGTAAACGAAAAAAATATTACCCCAAATAAGAATCGAACTCTCAACTCTGACATTGGTCAGTCCCACTTCTTTTTTAAATAAATAGATGCATATATATTTTATCAGTTTTCATTTATAAATCCATAATTCCCTTGCAATCGTAAAATCGAATATAATCGGATTGAGAGTTGCAAATTAATCTCTTCGTATACAAGATGTGCTTTTGGCAACCATTTAGTAAATTCAGTGTACGTTACTTGTATACAGTGAGCTCGTTTGCCTTTTACAGGATTATTAATGTATTTTCATAATCTATATATATAAAAGGACTTGTCCTCACTGACTGAGGTAAGACGCACGCACAGCCCTAACCGCTGATGGTAGAAACGTTAAATTTGGACAAAAGTTTACATTCGTAATCTGGACATCCACTAAGAGGGGATTTTGAAAAATTTTTACCCTAAAGGGGTGAAATAGGGGTTCAAAGTTTGTATGGAAAAAAAATTAAATCGGCACCGATTTTTATAAAATTTGAAATCCAGACTCTTAAACGTATATAATTAAACACATGTTTCATGGTTTTCTAGAATTCACCCCTAAGGGTGCAAATAAGGGGTTGAAAGTTTGTATGGAAAAATCTTTAAATGGCCACCGATTTTTATAAAATTTGAAATTTAGACTTAAAAATATTTCATTGAACACATGTTTCATGGGTTATTAGAATTCACTCTTAAATAGGCAAGCGAAGCTGCGCGCGTCCGGTAGTACTACTATAATACTTTATTGTGGATTGGCACCGGTTTTTAATTGTACGAGATATGTGCAGGTTCTAATTTTGTAATGGGGGAATATTTTAATATTCACTAAAAACCTATATATATGCATGTTCCAGGCTTTCTCCTCCCCAGCAACGTGATGAGTACCCGTACGTAGAATGAATGCAGTAGGTACCTACAGAGCTAGGCAGAGGGCACCTAGTGTTGAGACACTCCGATCTCCATTTTCCACCATTTTGCAGTCATTGAGTGTTGAGTGGCGAAATTTAACGCCGCGCCAGTGCTAAGAAGTTGCTACACAATATTGTTTGGGATTCTTCTTTGGGAAGAAATGATGCTTATTATTTCGTTGTTACCTATCAAGTCCTTTTTTTAGAAGAATATAAAATTATTTTATTACGGACATGTGAAACTAAGGAGATATGTATTTGGTATTGAATCTTAGTTGATGAAAATAAGTTATTTTAAAACCATAAATATACCCCATATCTATACTGTCTTATCAAAAACTTAGTTCCCTTCTTGCCACGGATGTATCTTAATGGGAATGAAGTGTTTTAACACTAGGTTCCCAGGAACCTTTTGCATACAGCGTGAAGCTGAAAAAACAAAACTTAAAAGACCTATGTAGATATATTATAGACAACGAATATTGAACGACCACAGAATACCAAAAAATACATTCAAATAAGTTATATTACCTAGAAAATTCCTTCAAAATTAAATTTTACTAGCCAATAAGCAATCTGGAATATCATATTGCTTCTGAAATAGAATCCTATAAATCTAATTTGTTACGTTAAAGGGACGCGGCCTGCATTAATATTCCGTCGGTCTTTCTTGACATCCGTTTCAGCTCTGGCCTAATTTTCAAGTCGTAGCTGGTAGTCCTCTAGATATTATTTACTTATTTATTTTATTTTATTTTAATACTTTATTACACCATAATTGATAACAATTAACTAAAACACAAAAGGAAAAAACAAACATAAATTAACTTAACAAAAAACAGAAAAAATAACAAATGAAAAATAGTGTAAAGGCACTTTGTGAGTGTGAGTGTGAGTCATTCAACCCGTTATACCTCCACTAGGTTCCCTCTGCCTACCCTGCTGGGTGCCATATACAGGATGACGTTAAAACAAAATATTTTCATATCCTCGATAGCAGCTGAGGCAAAGCTTGTAAGTTAACCTAGAGTAAACCTACGCCCGTATTTATATATCGCTGTCAAGTCTCGAGATCGATTTTAAGATGCCATTTTCATTTTTCTCGCGATCGATCTCAGAAATGAGAGCGGTTTATAAATACGGACGGAAAATAGAAAATAAAGTGTGTCAACACTTTATCGAATTACGTATTACCTAGTTGATTTTAACACCGTTAACTAGTTAACACCTTTAGCGGTTTACATTGTTACCAGAGCTAAGAAATGGCAATATTAGATAATAAATAATAGTTAATTTTGCCTGTTGACTTTGGGTGATCATCGAACCCACTGCCATCGCGTTTAGAGTCATAAACTTGTGCCACTACGCCATGACGTCCTCCAATTATTATGTAGTATCAAAATATAGTTAAGTTGGCGACTTAAAGAAATGCCTGGATTATTTTAAGAATATAATATCTAAAGCAATATTTAAATGTACTAAGAGTAAAAAGTAATGTATTATATAACAAAAGGTACGGATCACCAGTTTTTTTAATGTAAGAAAGAATAAATAAAAAAATAGACTTGGCCCTCTTGCCCGTCGTCTTTTGCAGCTAAAAGCATTGAATTAAAATAGAAATATATAAATATACGGCAATCTGATTAAATAAATTAAAATGTTAAGTTTGGCTTTTCAACAGTAAATATGATTTAATCGCAATGCCACCAGAATTCGGCGGCAAATGAGGAACGGAGAGTTTTAACACTAGGTTGCCTACACTGCTATGTGCGGGATAGAGCGTGAAGCTGATCATCTTACATGTAACTCTAAAACAAATTAGTTATATTTGTATGGCTGCGTAAATATAGATCAAAAAATTTCTTTTCATTTTTATATTTTAAAACCCTTTGTCTTCTATAGTGCACTTCGATTTCTCCATAATTAATGAACGTAGAGAGGTTGCAGTCAGATCGTGCCACATTAGGCCTTGTCAGAACGAGGGGTGAGGCCCTCGGGGCCAGATATGCATGTGAATATAACACGATCGTTGTGGGTTCGATTCCCACCCCCTCGGAAATATATTATATATTATTTTTTTCTCTTTTACTGTAGTACCAAGGCAAAAGAGCTGGGTTCCGCCATATCTTGCAACTTTAGCGGAAAGTGATTAACGGAGAGTTTTGATACTAGGTTCCCTCTGTCTACCCTGCTATATTCATAAATTTTTTAATTTACGTTACGTTAGTTAACGTGCGTCCAATAATTTATATTATACACTATATATAATAAATATAATTTTATATTTCATTTTTTAAATATATTAAAATAAATAAAACAAATACAAGGAAATTAAACAATAATAAATTAAACCAACTAAAAATAAAAGAGGTGTTAATATGATTCTAATATACTCCTTAATCTAGCGTAAGACATTCGACCTAGTTGAAGGCGATTGATTGGGTGGAATATTGGCTGCCTCCGCCGACTCCTAACGAGGTCACATCCTGCGAACTGGTTGAGTAACACTAATATATATTGAAATATAAGTTAAATTAATTAATTTTGTGTAAATTATCTATTTTAGGCCAGTCGTGGGTTAGTGGCACTAGGGTGTGATTGTAAAAACGACAGGTTGTGTTCGATTCCCATTTGAGGAAATTAAATCTGTATTTAAATTATATTTTCATTTCGTTAAGTTCTGCCACTCAACTGGCATCCATCCAGAATTCGACAAAAGATGGAGAAAGGAGAATCTTAACACTAGGTTCCCTCTGCCTACTATTGTGGGTTCAATTATTACTTGGGGAAATGAATATTTGTATTTCTTTTCATATACACAGGTCTTGAAAATTGGGGGAAAATGGGGAGGGGTGGCAATGTTTTCACACTTTGCCTCCCCTGCAATGTACGTAAAAGTCTCCAAGCTGTACATATTACAAAACTGCATACGTTAAGAGAAGCGTAGGTGTGATGACGTCACTTCGATCAAATGTAAATGCAAATTTAGATGAGCTCGAATATAACCTTTGGGAAATTCAAAATCAAAAATTCAAAGATTATATATAAAGCGATTGGCATTTTTTCAGTTTCCCGCTATAACCCGCATGCAAGAGGGTAGGCAGAGGGAACCTAGCTTTAAAATATGCCGCTTCCCACTTTCCGTTGAATTCTATAAGCATTGCATGTTGAGTGGCGCAACTCTACGCCGCGCTTTGCCTCTTTACGAAAGCAAAGAAATGAAAATATTTAATATTTAATTTTAACGAGTGGGAATCGAACCTGCAACGCATCTCATTTACAGTCATACGTTTGTGATAAACTTAATGATAGCATACGAACAATAAAATTCTGCAGTAAAATCGCGATAGAATATTTTATTTCAATTTCTTTTCCTCCCCTTTACGTAAGGAAAGATCTCAGAAAGCTTTCCCCGGGGATGTGCCGTGATGTAACAACGAATGTTTTATAACTTCGAATGTTCTACAATATCTGTGCTACTGATTTATATATATATATTTTTTAGGTTGCCGCAAATAGCAGGGTAAGCGGAACCAGGGAACCTAGTGCTAAGACACTCCGTTTCTATTAAGACAATTTCGTTCTATATTCTCCGCCGAATTCTCAAGGCGTTTGATGATGAGTGGGAGACCTCAACGGTGCGTTCTGCCGTCTTACCAGAGCGAAGAAATGAGAATATGAATTATTTCATTACTCCGTTCATTACTCCGATCCCTACGCAAGGAAATGAAAATTGATATTTTTATTTCTTCGCTCTGGTGAACTCAACGCCATGTCTTCAGAATTCTGTGGAACGTGAGGAACGGAGTGTATTAACACTAGGTTCCCTCTGTCTACGTTACTGTGTGCAGGATACAGCGTGAAGCGGTTTTTTTTAGAGAAAAAATAGCTTACGAAGGTATATCTTATAATACAAAACAACAGATATCGACAGAGCAAAGTTTAAATGCGACGACATCTTTCACGTAATATTAATATGACGCTCGTGCCGAAGTCTTATTAACTTCCGAACCAGCTTATGAAGGGTTTAATGAAAGAGTTCCTCCACATTCCCACTTACGTTCGACTTATCTTTGAAATATTTATAGATTTCTTATTAGAGGCCTTATTAGTGGTACAACGGCACAGTGTTTGACTGTAAACATGACTGTAGTTGGTTCAGTTCCTATTAGGGGGGAATGAATTATTTTTGTATATACTCGTAGCTCAGGAAACTTTTGAGTAAATCGTGTGAATATCGATCGATCTCCGCTTCCCGGTCAAATTCAAGACGATATATTTGTAAATTGAGTGACGTAACTCAGCTCCGCGTATCGTAATTATGCTTTATTATAGATAAATATAGATTGAACCGACAAATATTGTTTATTACAAATACAATAAGTAGGATTATTAACATATTTATAAAATCAACTGAAAAAAATCAGCTTCACGCTGTATCCCGCACACAGCAGGGTAGGCAGAGGGAACCTAGTGTTAAGACGCTCGGTTCTCCACTTTCTGCCGAATTTTGGAGGCATTGCATGTTGAGGGGTAGAACTTAACGCCGCAATTGAAGTCATCGCGTTTTATTAGAATAGATTTAGTTTAATGTTAGTAATATCATAGATATATGACAAGACATTAGAAAAAGAAATCTAATATCTTTTCTAAGATTTATTAACAATATACGAAAGTGGTATCTTTGGACATCTTATGTATTCATAAACGTATTATGTGTATATAAAAAATGATATAACATACAAAATAGATGTTTCATACAAAATGTCACGCAAAGCAATAAATACAGTAAAACAGAGAGTCGAAAACTGTAATAATATATCACTTTACTCTCTCTAAAATTAAAAATATTAAGGATTTTAAATAGAAGTTGTGAGAGAAAATTTTACAGCCGAGTTTTCGCTTCAATCGTTCCGAAACATAATCGTTTTATAATAAACTAGCGGCTAACATACATCGATAGAATAAAACTATAGGAATGTAGGTTATTGCTTTACTTTTACATTTATTATTAACTTTTATTTGCGGCTTCGTCCCTTGTTCGAATGGAAATAACTAAAAGTTATATAAATGAGATCCCCTAAAGTATGTCTATAGATATATTCTAGGTGCCGAAGGTAACTTTGACCGCAGGTACAGTGGTTTACATCGATAATCGAGATATTAAAAATCGAATTATTAAAAAAAAACACAATTTTTTGATAAAATAAACTTTCCTTTCTTTTATATGTAAGTACAGATTTATTATTTTTATTCGAAATTATTGAGTGAAAGTTAATTGGATTTTTCCTTCTGTTAGGTTATCTTCTTGGAGTAATAATTGAAACAGCAAATTTGGATGTGGACAATTGAGTACGTTGCATTCTCGAAGTTGAAAGCTAGTTCTCGACGTGAGGAAATATTATCTATACTTATAATCAAAACGTAAAAGGATCGGTGTCTGTACTTGGAAAATATTAAAAAAAATGTTATTGGGAACCTTCATTAACCTAATAGAACCCAAAACAATTAATTTTAAAGTTTTTGCCTGTTTGTCTGTGCGTTTATTATCGCTAATCTCAGAATTGACTTAACCGATTTAGATGTGGTTTTCGGTGTATTGGATTCTGGCAAGCTTCCGAAAACATATAGGGTTTATTTTATTACAATCGGTTCATAAATAAAAAAGTTATGTCAATTTAAAGTATTTAGTTCGACAAATGCTGCTAATTTGCTAATTGAATCTTTAGTTTTCAATTTCTTTGTTAATATTTCTATTTCAAGCGGGCGTAGCCCTGCACGGGCCCACTAGTAACAAATATAGAGTGAATGGAAGATAAAGCATGCATTATTTATATCACTTATTAGCATATATATAATTCAAAAGCTATTATTAAACTACATCAGGCGTTTTGCATGAACAGAATGTTTATTTCCATTCTTGTTATCAGAACTCAAATTTAGAATTTCCAATAGATATCCTTGGTCTTTTAGTCCAATTAATTTACTTTATGATATTCCATTTCAAAATCAATTCTTGGATTCAATTCTCCTATTTCAAGAATGCGTAGGCTTTGTAAGAGAAATACTTAAAAATAGAACATTGATATATTTCTAAACGTATAAATATTCTCTGGTGTGTGTTCTTAACCGAACCAAATTAGTTTTAAATTTGTGATGTTATATATTTTCTATTATATTGGCAATTCTTAGTAAAGCGTTTAAATAATGAATAAATAATGGCATATTTATGTCTATAGCTAAGGGGTTTCGGTCTTTGCTTGTTTCGCTCGCTGTAATAATAAATAACTCCTTCTTCGCCCGCCGACTCCTCTCGCTTCGTTTACTGCAATAACCAAAATAGAATTAAATTAACTTTTGTGTACTGACAACAGTATTTTCTCACCAAAAAATAATTACATTTTTAACTTTTTGCTGTATTGTATTGTATGTCGGAATTTAACGCAGCAATTTATCTTACCAGAGCGGATAAAAAACTTCATTCCCACGATAGTGAATCGAACCCACTAACTAACATTGTAATTATAGCTAGATGCTGTACAATATGTCATAGTAAATGATGATTAGGCTTATCATTAAAGGATTTTTTATCTTGAACTTAAAATATTTGGTGGACGTCCTCGTTAGCCCCACGACATCCATTAAGCTCCAAGCATTAATTATCAACCATCAAAAAAATTCGACTTCCCTTCATTCTTTTCCGCTGCCAAGAATTTTTCTTTCAAAAATTTATGTAATCAACCTTTCATTCCAAGCCAAGTAATTAAGACACAACTTTGTTTAATTTACGAATACACAGATAAAATTGAGATTTAAATCGTTCTTGGATTTTAAGCGATTTTTAAAAAAGGAGATTATCACATTGAAATATATGTATTTTTATGTTTGTGTGTCCACAAATTTCTCGGTAACTAAATCAAATGGCATATCTTGAAGATTCTTTTGGATTTCAATGATGTTATTATCTGACTTAAGATACAGTAGAAGAAGATGAAAACATACAAGATATCTTCAGAAATATGAGGAACATGTCTTCGGGTGTTAAGTTCCACCACTCAACACTTACTAGTACGAGTAACGAGAGCCTGAATCCGGCGGAAAGTGAGAATTATAGTGTCTTAATGGGAACAGAGTGTCTCAACAGTAGGTTACCTATTACCCTGTATATGTGCGTGATACATCGGGAAGCTAAAAAATAATGTCTTTATAAGTAATTATATATCTCAGTGGAACATTTCTATTGAAACGTGAAACGTTCTTATTGAAATTGATTTTTTATTAACTTTTCTATTAACTTTGTACTTCTCTCAATTCAATTTTTCTATACAGCTGAGCATTAGTAGGTAATAAAAGTTTCTTTTATCTTTTTTCTTTTTCTATTGTATAAGGGAGATGGGTAAGTACTAAATGCGGATGAATGTTGTTTTTTTTTTCATCTTCATTCATCACATAGCAGGGTAGTGTTAACACACTCAGTTCCCCAATTTCCGCCGAATTCTGGAGGCATTGCGTGTAGCGTAACTCAACGCCGTCTTTTGCCTCAACACCAGAGCGAAGAAATGAATCCTTATCCTTATACAGATAATGAAAACAATTAATTCCTTCAAGTGTTAATCGAACCCACAATCATCGCAATTTTTACATTCAAATACTATAGCACTAGGCTGATGATCTCAAACTAAAAAACTTATTTACTACTTTTAGCATTTTTATAACTTTATCAAAGAAACTGATGTAATTTTACCTATTTTGCATACGTACGACCAATTTTCATGTAAACAAGTTACTGTCGGGTCGTCAAATGACCTGTGAAGCTTCCAAGTTGGATATGAGGGTAGGTTTCAGAAATTGAAACGTTATTTCAATATATACCTACAGATACCGTATTTTTTATACTTCATTATTATTTTCTATTGTAAATATTTGATATTTAATTCCCCCAAATGGGAATCGAACCCATAACCGTTGGCGTTTACAGTACCACGCTTGTGCCATTGCTTTTCGACATCCACAAATTTAATGTTAAATTTCTTATATGTACCTAATACTCGAAAAAGGCACTTTTCATTTCATCCAAAGAAGTTGAAAGATGGCTCACGTTTAATCATACGTCGTATCGAATTTCACATTAACTTATCTCGAGTAAAATTATTTTGAAAAATCTATTCAGTTTATCTTACTAAAATATTTCAACATTTCTCTCTCCAAAGTAATAGCTATACATTAATAATATAAAATGTATGTACATTTGAAATACCGCTTCAATAACCGCCGTTATTTCTTATACTACCTCGATAGTACTTTTGAGGTAGTATTAGAAAATAAATCAATTTCAATTTTCGGCGTTAAGTTTCGCCACTCATTACGCAGTGCCTCCAGAATGCAGTGGAAAGTGAGTAGGGGAGTGTTTTAAGACTAGACTCCCTTTGCCTGCTTCATGCGGGATCCAGCGTGAAGCTGCAAAGAAATATCAATTAAGAAAACATTTTTAATAATAAGCTTTTTAGCTTTAATTATATATATAATTTTATTGTCCTTACAACTAAAGTAATTCAACTTTCAGGTCAATTGGTTGAGGTGAGCTTGCAAGATTTCATATAAACTAAGACTATACTAACACGGCAAGTCAAATAAAAGCTTGTAGCAATAAAAAAGCGTTTATGGCGCAGTTTACCTTATTCTTCTTCCCTGTCGTAACACTCTTGTCAGAGCGGTCGTGGTCATCACAAAGTGACATTAGCGGCAGATGTTACAAGCCTCACAAGCATTCGACACTTATCTCTACTGACTGAGAGCTTGGTACACTCATGTAAGGGCCCCCCTACTGCAGCTTTAATTTGGTCGGTCCAACGCATGGGAGATCTTCCTGGCCCTCTAGTGCCTTCCACTCTGCCTTGCACGACTAGGCGGTCGATGGAGCCACTTCCTCTTAGGGAGGCATGTCCAAAGAACTTTAGTATGCGACTTTTATCTCCACAAGATTTTTTTTTATATTGAAATGAATTCTGACAATAAATTAGGAAAAAAACTGGCATCATTTTTCTTTTAGTTTAACAAACGGACAAGATATAAAATATAAAAAACGGTCTATCCCAAAGAAAAATATATAAAAATCAAATAAATCCTCTTCCTTTTTGCTATGATTTTGATACAAAGTAAACATGTAAGTTAACAAATCTCTGAGNCCCTTTTTCAAAGGGGATCCAGCGTGAAGCTGCAAAAAAATATCAATTAAGAAAACATTTTTAATAATAAGCTTTTTAGCATTGATTATATATTATAATTTTATTCTCCTTAGAACTAAAGTAATTCAACTTTCAGCTCAATTGGGGACTGGGTTGAGGTGAGCTTGCAAGATTTCATATAAACTAAGACTATACTAACACGGCAAGTCAAATAAAAGCTTGTAGCAATAAAAAAGCGTTCTTGGTACAGTTTACCTTATAGTGGGCACCTATCTCCACAAGATATATATTTTTTTAAATTGAGATGAATTCTGACAATAAATACAGAAAAAAAAATATCATCGTTTTTCTTCTATTTTAACAAAGGGACAGGATAAAAAATATAAAAAACGGTCTATCCCATACAAAAATATATAAAAATCAAATAAATCCTCTTCCTTTTTGCTATGATTTTGATACAAAGTAAACATGTAAGTTAAGAAATCTCTGAAATAAACAGTGTTATATAAATATCAACAGAACTCCACTATTTATTAGTACACTCGTGACGTATTCGTGGGGCTCCAGCTTAAATTTTCTCAGCATTGCCTACAATGTACTGTTTTATTTATTTATAGAAATATCTTGCTTTTATAGAAAAAGAATGATTTTTAACCGACTTCTGTAAGAAAAGGAGGTTATTAATTCGACTGTATTTTTTTTGTTTAGTAATGCCGTAAAAAGTTCTATAATATATATCAAAACTAAAGAAACAATAGGGGTGGGAGAGCGAACTCACTAAGGGCTGGCCAGCTAATGTGCCGCGCCCGCGTCTCCTCCTCCAGGCCGGTTTCCAGGAGACGCGGTTTCCAGTCCCGCTACGTTCAAATTTTTAATACGTTTTCTAAATAAGTATTAAAAGATAATATTTTTGTTTTCAAATATATAATTCTTAAGATGTCCATATAAAAAAAAATATATTATCTTTTGTAAGAATATTTGTAGAAAATTTCATGATAATCGGTTGAGTAGTTTTGCCGTAAAGCGTAACAAACAGACTTACATTTACATTTGTAATATTCATATAATAAATATAAGTATATACATATATTAAATTAATGTTTATATAATACAAAAAATTTATATATGAACTATAATATTAAAATTTCTCATACACAAGCTATTTTCAAGTAGAGCAGATGCTCTAACAAACAACTACGTGACAGCGTGACAAAGCGAAGCTACAAATCAAAACTTTTTAGACCCATGCCTTCTTGACTTGGCCTATTTAAACTCGTTAATTATTATTTATTTATTTATATAGCTTCACGCTATATCCCGCATATAACAGGTTAGGCAGAGGGAACCTAGGAGTGTTAAGACATTCTATTAATTAAAAAACTTTCGTTTCCTTCTTTTCGCCGGATTCTGGAGGCATTGCGTGTTGATTGGCAGAACTCGAAGTTGCGCTTTTGTCGTATCACCAGAGCGATAAAGTGAAAATATGAAATATTTCATTTCTTCAAGTGGGAATCGAATCCACAACCGTCGCGTTACAATCACACCCTTGTGCCCTTGAACCACGACGACTTATTCCATAATAAAAGAATTAAAAAAGTTATGTTACCAAAGTAACAGAGAGAAAGAAAATTAAAATATTAAATATTTCAGGTCCCTCCAAAACTAATTACTTCCCAATATATAAAAACAAGTCAAGGCAAAGAATATTAAAATGTGAACTGCACGTCAGGTCACTTAAAAAGTTTTAAGCTTCAGTCTATTCCCCTTGAAAGTATAGTTCGAAACTTTCATATAAACTTTGAAGATTTAAGCTCGTATCTTCTATATACGATTTTTTAAAAATGGCAACAAAATAACTTACATATATTTTTATTATAAGCTTAGGCATAAGGTACGCTCTTTGCCTCGACATCAGAGCGAAGGTTCCCTCTGCTTACCCTGCTGTATGCGGGATACAGCGTGAAGCTATAAAAAAATTCTATCCATATATCCATACAGCTTGTATATTGCGTGAAATCCAACTCAGGAAACCCTTTATTGGAGCACACGATTATAAGATTATAGAGATCCCTGCATGACGTGCATGACGTGCCTCAGCATTTTGATCATGAACAACCCTACTCTTAACCAACTTTTCTGAAACGTAGAAATGTACAAGATATTTAATTTATATGTGTGTTGTGGTACAGTCCCAATTGTGGCAGGGTAGGGAGATGGAATCTAGTGTTAAGACACTCCATCCTCCATTTTCTGGCCGGTTTTCGAGACATCAGGTGTTGAATGGTCACACTAAACGTTGCAGTTTGTCCTGTTGAAGTGATGAGGAAACATATACTAATTAATTCCCCATAACGACTACTACACAGTCTGCTTTGCTATGTGCGGGATACAGCGTGAAAGCAAAAATTAAAACAAATCTTTCATATTACCAATGCATCAGATATTCCAAATTTTGCAAGTTGGTGGTAATCAATCACTGTCAACTAAACTGAGATAAACATTCTGTTCTGAGCCAAACGGGATTCAGACGTCTGAATGAAGAGTTATACTTGGCACGTCGCGTCGGGTGCATTATGTAAACCTAAATACTTAATATACCATCATCATAATTTCTTTCGATGGTGATTCACGACACTATTGAATGGTGCTTAATTCTTGGATTTTGTTCCTTGATCATTCCGTTTTTTTAGGACACTTCTGTTTCCCACTTTTGGGGTAGGTGTTGAGTGGTTTGCTCCTAGGCAAGGCTTCAATATATCATTTTTTAAATTGGATATTATATTTTCGACAACCAAAAGGTGGTGACGGCAAAAAGACTGCTATAGTTTTCATAAAAAATTTAATTGCCACTGTTTTTATAATTTATGCACTTCTAGAACTTATCATTTCGTAATATCGACTTCTCGGTTGAAGCAAAGTGCAGTATTAAATCCATCACTAAAAACGCAATACCTCCAGAATTTAGCGAAAGGTGGGGGGCAGAGTGTCTCAACACTAGTGGGATACAGCGTGAATCTAAAAAAATATTTCCGTGGACATCTTCAGGATGTCTGCTTCATGCGGCTTACAGCGTGAGGTTTACATATTCTCGATATCTTTAAAATGATTTGTTTTTATTAAAGGAAATGCTTAATTGAGATAGGACCTGGACTTCATTTTGTCTCCAATAATGGAGGTTTGACAAGAATCGATGTCCAAATTTAGTGGACTTGGCAATTAACTGTGGAATTTCATTAAAAGAAGGTTATTTGTTTTACTATTTATATATTTCAGGGTGCTAGAGGAAGGGTCAATTAGTTAACGGACGGTGATTACGGTTGTCCGGAAAATCAATTTCTGGTTGGATGGCCACGGTATCACCGGACCTACAAATTACAAATAAAATTGACAAAGCTTTATATTTTTTATTGGGGCCTATATTGATTATTTTCTATATTTTATTAAAAACAAAAAAAAAAAAACAAACTGTATCCTGTATGTAGGCTATCTGTACTGTCTGACTTTAAAAGCGACGGT